>JAFBJT010106844.1:25253-67042 GCA_016785325.1 Chascanopsetta lugubris | reverse complement strand
AAGAAAAGATGAAAAACTAAAAAAAATAATAATAATAATAACCATAATAATAATAATAATAATAACAATAATAATAATAACAACAACAAAATAATAACAATACTAATAATGATAATAACAACAACAATAATAATAACAATACTAATAATAATAATGATAACAACAACAACAACAACAACAATAATAATAATAATAATAATAATAATAATAATAACATGACAGTATTGGAGCATAATGATGGAACAAAAATATATATGTATATACAGTATACACCGTGGATATATGCCTAACTCCCCCTACTTCCTGGTTTATCCAAAAATGGGAAAAGAGGCGGAGCACAGGTAGAGCTGGGGTGGGCCCATGGTGCTGTCACAGCATCCACAGAATGTGCCAGGTTGACCCAGGTGTGGCGTGGCCTCTTGAATTATGCAGAATTTAAAACCTCAACAGATTAAAAAGGAAAAACATGTGACTGATTGAAACCAAAAGTGTAGTTTGTACCAGGCTTTAAACATGTTTGTTTCATCTCTAATGTTAATCATTTTAACATGGGAGTCTATGGGTACTGACTTGCTTTTAGAGCCCCAAGTGGCCACCATTTGAACTGCAAGTGTTTCCACTGATGCTCATCAAATGACTGTAAATTCTGAAAAATCATAAACACACGTGACACAACATGTTTGCATATGAACAACATACAAGTTTAAATGGCAGAATCTACACAAATGATGTTCCATATCATCAGCATCATCATCATCATCCAAACATAACACAGGCAAAGCATGAGGAGTCACTTGTTGAGGTGAATCCATTTAACTGAGTAAAAGATGCAATGAGTGAACCCTTTACTGTGAATCCAGCCGTGCTCCTTTGAGTGCATGTTTTCGGTATGTGCCCTCGGGTTGTTTGTGCTGCAAACTTGCACTAACTTGAGTTTTTCTCAAGGTTCTTTTCAATTTTGCCGTTTAGTGTCCAAAACTAAGTATTTCCAAACGCCCGTCACTCGATTTACTCCCAGGAGAAAAAAAGAAAAAAATCACTTTCTGGGTAGTGAACTCTACCTTCATTACCACATTGATGTTGATGAATTATTTGTGTGTTTCAGCTTGACCTACATTTCATCCCCAATCAATGGAAGTGGCATTTCCCTCCTGTTAATCACACAGCTCAGACCTGTGATAAAATCCACAGCCACGATCCATCTGCTACTTTTTTTTTAAACAAATCAATCATGTAATTAAATTTAGAATAAAGGCATTTATTTAAAAAAATCGAGTCTGAACTAATCCTATAGATTCATTTAAACTTTTAAAATGCTTCTGGATGAGGTTGAATTCACTTTCCCTGAACTTCTCTGGGGTCCTGATCCTTTAGCGACTAAAAACAATCAAAGCAACGGCACAAATGTGCTTCACTCAGCCGTTCTGCAGTCAACAGGGGCTCATGACTTAAACTATCTCCATCAAGAGTGGCTGGGACTTAATTAAACCTCACAAACAATGTCACGGACCACAGGGGCTGGCAACGCCGCCTCGCCAGGCTGCGAGAGAAAAAAAATGCTGTTTACCTTCCAGTTCCTTTGCAACAGGAAGTATTTTGCAGTGAGGAGCTCGCACATGGCTCCCGGCGATGATTCTTCAGCAGACAATCATCAGTATTTACCTGCAGCTAATGAGCTACTATGTATTCCATCTACAGTCTAATACTTTTAAAAATGCAACACATTACACATAAAACTGATTTCCCTTCTGTATCGCAGCACCACTCACGTAAAGTCGATGGCCTTTATACGAAAAGAGAGAGAGAGAGAGACTCACCCAGACGCAAATAGAGTTAAGACAGAATGAATATAATAATAATAACAACAATAACAATAATAATAATAATAATAACAACAACAACAACAATAATAATAATGATAATAATAATAATAATAATAATAATAATGATAATAATAATGATAATAATAATAATAATGATGATAATGATAATAGTAATGTATTTGAATTACACAGACAGTAATAATCATTGTGGAGCAAAAATCTACATTCTATGTTTTCAGTATATACAGTAGACATTTCCCTAACTCCTACCTCCTGTTTCATTCAAACACTGGCAGAGAGGCGGAGCTGGGGTGGGTCCATGGCGCTGTCACAGCATCCACAGAATGTGCCAGGTTGACCCAGCAAAGTAGAAAAAAATTCATGTCAAGGTAACACATGTGACTGATTGAGACCAAAACTGTAGTTGTACCAGGCTTTCAACATGTTTTATCCTAAAGTTGACCATTTTAACATGGGAGTCTGTGGGGAATGACTCACTTTTGGAGCCTGAAGTGGCCACCATGTGAACTGCAAGTGTTTCCACTGACGGGCATCAAATGAAAGACTTTAAAGTGTGAAAAGTCATGAACACCAAAAAGTCGATGGACTTTATAAAAATAAAAGCCTGGCTTCAGATTAAACCTGTTGACTTGCAGGCTCCACCCCCCGGGACTTAGTTACTATGTGGTTACAGGCCATTATCAGCTGATCATTAGAATCAGCTCAGCAACGTGGAAAATGGGATGTTCAGCGTTTCCAGTTACAGGTTCGGGGGGAAGCAGATTGCATGGGCACTCGCTGAGAAGTAACAAAACTCAGAGGTTGCTTAATTAAAAGGAGCCGGCATCTGTTCTGTTCAGCCGGTGATTAAATATGAGAGGCACTGACACGTGATATTGAAAAGAACTTCTGCAACATGGCTTCCTCCAACAAATGATTTAGCAAACAGCTGTTGGTACTTGGCAAGAGGCTCCCAACACTCTGCCCGGTCACTTTGTTAAGACCATATATCTCCTTCACTCCAGGTGATTGCGGCCGATACGTCTTGCCAAGCTGTGATGGGCAGTTAAGAGTCGCCTGTCTGGTCCTGTTGGCCAACCTGAGAAGCTACCGTCAGGCATGATCTCAAAATCCATCTCTATCTCTGGGTGCAGTTCACAGGGTGGCCACTTGGTCACTTAATCCAAAAGCGAGTCAATCAATCCCTAAAATGATCAACTTTAGAGGGGAATGAAACATGTTTAAAGTCTGGTACAAACTACAGTTTTGGTCTCAGTCAGTCTCATGTTTTCTCCTGTGACAATTGTATGGGTGCGGCGCTTATTCTTATTCTGTTGAGGTTTGAAATTATGCATAAGTAAGGGGCGTGGCCTCTTGAGTGACACCTGGGCCGACCTGGCACATTCTGTGGATGCTGGGACAGCACCATAGGCCCACGCCGGCTCTACCTGTGCTCCGCCTCTTTGCCCTTTTTTGGATCAACCAGGAAGTAGGAGGAGTTAGGCAAGTGAACCGCCCACTAAGAGCCTCATACGCACTCTGTTGAAACCTATGTGTGACATCACAGATGCGACATCCGTCAGTATATAAAGTGTATAATATTTACTCAATACATAAGCCTGCCAAATTTGGTGTATAATGGACTATCAGGTACCAGGGCTGGACTTTAGGGGGTACTGTCGAGTCACTTTTTTTTTTAACCACATGGATGAAATTATTCATTATTTCTGAATCTTTAGTAAAGTTTTAATGCATGTTCAAGCCTAAACAAATGTGATTATTCATAAAAAATATTCATATTAAAGAATATTAAAATATGAATTCAGATTTGAAGCAAAAACATAGGGTGTTGAATTAACCAAAGTGAAGCGCTAGGACTTCTGGTTCCATGCCTGGAGAACATCTACAGTGCAGCCCTGCTACAATAACAGCGGCATAGCGCGTTAGCTTCATAGCTACATAGCTTCACATCCTTTCTTCCTCGTGTCACAACCCATGAACTTCCCACTAAAGGTGAAACGCTTGTCTCTCTATTTAGTTTGTGCAAAAAGGTTTTTCAAATGCATGTTAAAAGTGGTTACCTGCTATATTTGTTTTTCACGGCGAGATTATTCCAGCGGAGGCCACTAACATTTGCATATAAATATCAGTTGACCCTGTGTTTACATTCTTCACTGACACAGTGGGAAAATGAAAAGACTGCATCAATCAAAGCTCAGCTCTGTGGAAGGAAGAGATGCAGGAAGAGATGAAGAGATGCAGATGAAAGGACAGAGTGAAGATGATGGATGTGACAGAGGAGGAGCAGCTACACGGCAAAAGGTGAAGTCTAAGTAAGATGAAATATCTTCAATCAAGGAAATATTATTTATATATATATACATTTTTTATCTGACAAGAATTTTCTTACGGAGCGTTGTAAATAGTATCAGTCAGAGTCTGTTAGAGTGAGTTTTAATCTAATTTGAATACATTCTGGCAGCGTGATCAAGGTTGGGGTCAGAACCAGCAACAATTATTTATTTTCAAGGTCACAATGTCAGATTTGTAATCCAAGCAAACAATAAATAGCATATTTTAGATGATGACCATATTTGGGCATGAGACAAACCTGCATCTACCGATTCATTTTCAGCCTGGCCCATAGAGGGCATCACCAACACCAGAAATGTGTACTTCAAAAAGCAGTGGGCAATGTGTGCACTGGTATCAAGCACGTAAACCAACACTTTTATGGCATACTGACTATGTCAGTGGGCGTGGCCTATTATATCCATAACTCAGGATGCTCAAGGGGGACACCCAGTGGTGACTCTGATAATAATTATCCAGTTTACTGGTATATACTTCCTGGTTCATCCAAAAATGGGCTAAGAGGCGGAGCACAGGCAGAGCTTGGCTGGGTGAATGGTGCTGTCACAGCATCCACAGAACCTGGTCACTAAAGAGGCCACGCCCCTTGATTATGCACAATTTCAAACTTCAATTCAATACAAACAAAAGATTACGTCACTGATTTTTTCAGTGGATGTGGCCTCAACTCAAGATGCTCAAGGGTGACACCCAGTGGTGACTCTACTAATACAGTTTCATGTACAGCACAAGTGTCAAACTTGTGGCCCATGGGTCAAATGTGGCCCGCGAGATCATTTCATGTGGCCCACGAGATCTTAAAGGCCCATGATTGTCCAAAAATTAAGGTCTAAAACATACATTGACCATCAACTCTAGTGAATTACACAAGCCACTTTTTATGCACAGCAACATTTTGGAAATGCAATGCAATGCACAATATTTGTAACTGAGATCAATACTAGATTGATAAATAATAATCGAATATGAAGACGGTAATTTTGCACTTTGTTAGGTAGTGATCACATTTAGTCCCACAATTGAAACCGGCCCCTTGAGAGCAGCCACAATGCGGATGTGGCCCTCGATGGCGCTCGATGAAAATGAGTTTGACACCCCTGATGTACAGTGTTGAAAAGGAGACAGCTGATGGAACCTCAAGTGTAAAAAAAGAATAAAAAAATACATGTATGAATATATATATATATATACATATATATATATATATATATATACACACACACATATATATATACATATACATATATGCACACTGGACTGTATATGAATAACATTTAGCTATCTACCCTGAGGCTATGGGACAGTAGGGCTCATTGTGATGTACCATGATTCTCTTACGACTACAGTAAAGGGCGGTCATCAGAGAGTCTGCTGGCTCTATTTCAAAAGTGCCAAGGAGAAGAGAGAGAGAGAGGAGGATGAATGTGCAGGCTGTTGTGACAGATGGGGACTGGAGGTCAGAGACAGGACAGCAGTGGTGTGCTTCACTGAGTCCCACAGTTAGCGTAGACACCAATTCATAAAACCACACAGGGAGGTGGTACGGGGTGTGATGGTCTGACATGGAGGGGAGAGAGAGACCGCAGCCAGAGGCTTTCCCAGCTATTGGATTGTAGCTTGTAACATCAATCTTTATCTCGCATTGGACTGGTGATTCATTTTGATACAATTAAAGCTAGCGTTCATCCAAAAATGGGCGAAGAGGCGGAGCAAAAGTAGCACTGAGGTGGGGCCATGGTGCTGGCACAGCATCCATAGAATGAGAAAGGCCTGACCCAGTGTCACTCAAAGGCCCTGAGCAATGTGCAATTTGGGAGTCTATGGGGATTAAGTTGCTCTTAGAGCCAGCCCCAAGTGGCCGACCGGTGAACTGCAATTTTTTCTGCTTCCCTATTGGATCCATCCGTCAGCCCCAGATGTTGCCGCTTGGAAAATACACAGTATAAAAGACAAGTAAAAGACAACTAGGTCAACAGCATTTGCAATCAATTATCAATGTTATCTTTTTCATTGGTTGCTATGGATACTGTTAACTGATAAACACATGGTTACACGATTAGCTGTTCCTTAACTATGCACAATTTCAAACCTTGATAAAAGAAGAGCAAGCAAGTTAGGGAGAAAAACATACAAAAATGTAGTTTGTACCAGGTTTTAAACACGTTTTATTCTATTGACAGTTTAACATGGGAGTCTAAGCGGATTGACTCGCTTTTGGAATCAGCCTCAAGAGGCCACCGTGTGAACAGCACGTTTTTTCCACTTCTATACCGGACTCATCCGTCAGCCCCGGAGGTTGCCGCTTGGGTTCAACACATAATTGTCTTTTATGTTTTCCCTTATATACACACAAGAACGTCACGTTGAGGAGAATAAAGCCAAAGACACCACTTGTGTGATGGAGTGTCCACCTGCACCGAAGCACCTCAGAGTAAGAGACACTCTGTCTGCTGCTGCTATGAGTGATTTTAATGAACTGCCTGTCAGTCTGCGTGATTCCTGCTCCTCCCTATTCCAAACAACATGATTGTCCTTGACAGCCTCAGCAACACACTGGTCCTGATGACTTCAAAACAAACTGGAGAGGATTCTGTTGACGTGGTTTCCATCAACTTCTGCCTTAGAAGACAAATGGATTCCAGGGTAAATTAGCAGTGAGGAATCCTTCATATCCCATTGCATCACATGACATTTGTCTGGAAGTGGAGTCATTGGCCGGTATCTTTAGTGTTGATGACGTCTCAGAGTTCCTTATATACAGTTTTTGGGGCAATGTGGGAGGATATGGGGCTCTAAATGTTTCCCATTAACAACTCAGCAAACAGGATGGTGAGGCCTGGGTTTGAAACGTTATGGGTAGGGGACAAGCTGTAGCCCCTGAGCCAACAGACTACAACATGCTCAGCTAAACTCTGTTAGAGGCACTGTGAGAGAATGAAATAAAAAAATGCTGAAGTAAATAACAACAGTCCTATAGGTAACTATACGTACATTCAATGAGTATATGTGATTCTCCAAATGTGAGTCACACCATAATTTCATATTAACACCACTACATATGTGGGTCTAACACAAAAATATGACCATATTTGTTTTGTTGACTTTTTTTCCTTTTCAGTTTGTAAATGATATTTACTATATATTTACTATTTTGCCTGAAAAGCCAGACGACATAAATCTAAATCTAAAGTGTCATTTCCAATCGGCTCTGAGAGGAGTCGGCATCAGGTCGTTTTACTTTGCAGCTCTCTAGCACCCCCCCCCCACACACACACACACACACACACACACACTCTGAGTCTGAGTGGTTGCGGTTGATTCATCCTGCCCTCCACCACCCTCTGCTTTGAGTAATGTAAGATCCGCTTGATGCAAGATGGCAGCAAATGTCAAAACCAAACGCTGAAACACCTTCAGAATCAAGACTCCAGCTTTGATATGAAGTAGCAAAAAAGGGGATCCACCCTCGGAGGTTATTGCAATGCAGCAGCAGCAGCAGCAGCAGTAGCAGCAGCGAAGGTTCCATCAGACTGATGTGTAGAAGTGGTACCTTCAACATACATCAACTTGTTATCGGCGTCCAACAGCGCCTGTGCATGTGAGAATGCAAATGCTAAAGTCGGGGGCCGCTGACATTTCCTGATACTCTTCCTGCCAGAAAATGAGAGTGCAGCAGGATATGGTCGACTAAAGTCAGCCAAAACAACAACAACAAAAACAAATCTAAACAAAAATGGGCAACGTTCCGCACTTCCGTTTACATTAAAGGTGGAGCAAATTGTTTGGCTTCACCCTGAAAAAACACGCGTCCCACCCCCTTCCCATCAACCTTTAACGACCGCTACGCTCTCACAATACAAATAAATACTCTAACTATTGTTCAACGCCAAGTGGAGGAGACGGTGCCAGGAGGACAGCTCCGTTGACATCAACTACATCATCCATGACTCACTGACTAAGCCACCTTCATGCTATCGTCCCAGCTTCAGTTTCATATCGCAGACGCTTATATCCGAAGTGACACACATGTGTGGGTGAATGAGGAGGCTGGGAATTGAACCCGTGACCTCATGCATTCAAAGCGCATTGCTCTATGCCACTGAGCCACACCCACCCACCTACCTGTGTGTACCCACATTCTCAAAAACAACTGGGTATAGCTCAGTGACGGAGCGTGCGATTTAAATGCATGATGCCAAGGGTTCAGTGTAGGAGAATGAAGATGGGCTGGGAATTGAACCCATGACCTCATGCATTAAAATTGCACACTCTAGCGCTGAGCTCCATTCTCTCCCAACATAGACACGCGCTGCGTAACTAAAGCTCAGAGCCAGGGGGAGGAGACAACGCCGGGAGGACGGCTGGCTGTCGTCTCTGCTTCAGTCGTGTGCACCTGATTTTTTTTGTTTTTAGTTTTGTTATTATTTACCAGAAGGAGGTGAAGATTTCACCTAACGTCACATTTAGGAGATATACTGTAGAGTCTCATCGTTACATTGAATGTCCTCACACCGTGGTGGGGGATTGAACATGGGTCTCCAGCCGTTGCCGGGCTGACCGATCCTCCCACAGGTTCTCAACCCCGAGGAAATCATAGAGAGCCAACACTGTTTACAGCGTCAGTAATTATTAGGCTTGATTTTTTATTTTTTTTATGTCAACAGGGGAACTCAGCTTGGCGAGTAATGAAACCAACATGATATATAGTAGTTTTCTCTGGCTTTGTTTACCAAGGTTGATCCAGCTCACCTATTGTTCTTGTTGGGTTGTTCAACACTGGATGAAATACTGTACATTCACCTCTCAAATGCAGTGCACACAGAGAGAGTGACTGGAGGGGGAAACTGCACCAGGACGAATGGATGCTGGATGTGATTGCACATTTCTATCCCATAATACACCAGACGCATTACTAGATGGCAGAACTATGGTCCTCTAATATTTCTGAAATAGTATTGTGAAAGTTACGCAAACTCACTTTCCTATGCAAATCACAACACACGATCAATCACTAGTTTTTAAAAACAAGCTGGCTGTGAACTTGACTGGTCAATATGAGAAAGGGGCGGAGCCATAGACTGTACACAAAGATGGACGTAGCATCCGCCACGTCACCCATAGGTTTCTGCAGAGTGCTTATGAGGCTCGAATTGGGCAATGCTTAGTTTAATTGTCGGCGTGTAGCCGATGTCTAACTCCCCCTCCTTCCTGGTTCATCCAAAAATCCACCAAAACCGTAGTTTGTACCAGATGTGTACCTCTATGGGGATTTACTCGCTTTTGGAGCCAGCCTCAAGTGGCCACCCTGGGAACTGCACGTTTTTCCACTCACCCGTCAAATGTTGCCGCTTGGGCGGATCACATCCAGAATTGGGCTCGTGATTGTCTTAAGGCTTACAAAGGTGACAGTGGATCAACCCCCCCCCCCCCACCCCCTTTAACCACAACACACTCACACAACCGCGCCAAAAAAGAACATGGGACCAAAATGCAATTTCCATGCAAATTCTGAGCACACTTACAAAAAAAGATTTCCATATCCACCAGCACCGCTGTTCCCTCTTCTTAACCTTTTGATTTATTTATACATTTAGACTTTTTTCATTCGGTGTACTTGGCTTAATGCAGGTTCTGTGCACTGACCAGAATCTACGGGGCACGGGGGCTGTTTCACCCCTCCTGCTCTTGTCCCTTTATTTATTCATGTGACATCTTGTCCTTTCGCCTCATCCCCGCTCGGCAGCTTCGCAGGGATACAGATGCTTTAGATAGCAGACACATTTGGGTTGCTCGAGCACTGATCGTGTGCCAGCTTCTCCGACAACACCATTAATCTCTCTTATCAGCATCTCAGTGGGTGCTCTGCCCCCTAGAATGGTATGTTCTGCATCGGCCGACCATTACTCAATGGATGCTAAATAAACCACATTGCTCTCTCTGATTTACCCTCCGCTCTGAGTTACAGCCCCGAGCCACCGAGACGAAAAGGACCATCACTCTCCCCGGCGGCGCTGCCCACTTTGTTACTGTTACTTCCTTCAAACTGTTTCCGTGGCCTCTTTCACCGAGCGCTTGACAATTTTGTAATTGCATTGTGTGATAAAAAGCTAATTAAGTTATGGAGAGATCTCTTATCTGTTTTATTTTCCTCAGCACTATTCAGTAGGATGACCTTGATAAGATCAGTCGGAGGCAGCTTGGCTCTTTTCCATTGGAGCTCTGTGTTAATAGGGACAGTGATAACTGCTGTGGATGGAGATGAGAAAAGGCTCCTTGGTGACAGTAAGCTTAACACCAGATACAGAGATACAGGCGGCGATAGAAGGCGAGAGAGAGTGCCGGAGGGAATCACCCGCCAATAAAGTTCTGCTTCCTGAGATCCCACAAACAACTGATAAGACTCGGAGGCCTTAATGAGTTGAATTATTTTACTGACACGTGGAAAATGCGACTTGACTGGCGTCTAATGAATTGAGACGACAATTTCTGGCCAAAAATGAGCTTGTGAGGCGCCTGGTGTTGGACAGCACACGTGGACGGTGTGCTTACATCGGGGAGGGACTCATACAACACTCATGGCAGCCCAAACACATTAGAGGCTGCATATCAATTCAGGGGCTGCGTTTGATGGCATCACAGTGGCGTGACGGTTCCATTCCATTTTAGAGGGCTCCACGCTCACTCTTAGGTGCAGTGTGTACGATTTCAGTCATTTGTGTCACTTTTTAAAATATTGCAAAAGAATTACAAACCAACAGGATGTTCAGGACGTAGTTTGTACCAGGATTCAGGATTTTCTAGTCACCAAAATTTTTAATTACCCTTAAATGAGCCCATTAAAGTATATTTAGGTGAGGAGGAGGGTCCTCTCTACGGGGGTCGCCATCTCTTTACAGAAGTAAAAGTGGACGTACTAAACATCCTTTGAGTTTGAATGACAACTGAAGTCTATCATAGGCTCTCCTGCATGATCTGAATCTGAATCTTACACACTGCACCTTTAAGGTGAACCCTAGATTACACTACAACAAGAAACAATACATGTTAATAGACACTGTGTCTCCACTTCCTGCTACAGTCCAGGGATGAGAGGCAGTCGGGGGATCGAGCTACAATACAAGAGTTCTGATCCATACTTGAGTCAGGTTTCGCACCTTAGAACCAATTTATATCAATTAAAAATTACAATTAATTCTAACATCTTTGAATTTTTTAGATGTATCCTTGTCTCATATGTTAACATGAAGGAGGTATCACTTTCGACCTTTATCACAGCTCTCCACCAGGTGATGACACTTTAGCTTCACTTACAGACTACAGCCATGTTATCCATTTTAATGTGCAGTCTGTGGAACACACACACACACACGCACACACACACACCAACACACACACACACACACCTACCCACACACACACACACGCATATCCACCCACCAACACACACACACACACACCCCCCCCCCCCCCCCCCCACACACACACACACCCACCCACCCACACACACACACACACACACACACACACACACACACACACACACACACACACACACACACAACACACACTCGCGCCATATCATTCAGACTGAATCTCTGTCCTTGACCCCGTCCCTGGAATCATACAGATGATTGTGTGTAAGGGCAGATTAGGATTGTGCTGTTTGTGCAGGAAATACATCTTAGTCTGGGATTTATTACATGTGCTGGCTTGTTTACGATGCTGAGCATTGCTTGCTAGCTGAGCGAGCGTAGCCGTGGACATAAAACATCATTTATTCTAGTTAGGGACGCCCTGCTGGACATATATGGCACAGGAATGGTACTAAATAGGCTTTCCAGTCTATAACACACACACACACACACACACACACACACACACACACACACACACACACCCACGCGCGCACACACACACACACACACACACATTAGGAATCCTGTATACACCACCTGAGGCTCCATGTACAGCACAACTACAGATGGGCCTCTCTTACACACTGCACGCTTGGTGGTTCAAATCTCTTTAAGGAAACAGATACGATAAAAAGAAATGTGCACTAAGAGAGGTTTTGGGTGCATTCACACGAAATCGTCCCAATTGGCAGATGTCGAATTTAAAGGTGCAGAGATTTCGGTCATTTTTGTCACCTCTAAAAACATTATAAAACAATTACATATTGACATTTTCCTGAATTTATAATCACTTAAAAGTATTATTAATTCACATTTCCCTTAAATGAGCCCTTTAATGTATATTTACAAGAGGAGTGGGTCCTCTCTATGGGGTCCGCTATGTTTGTACAGTAGCCCTGAGAGGACATACCAACCATCTTTTGAGTTTGAATGACAACTGAGGTCTACCATGGGTTCTCCTCCACGCTCAGAAGGGTGAGGGAATGGATACAACATGCAACTTCACCACTAGATGTCACCAAATCTTACACACTGCACCTTTAAGACCGATTTAAACCTCAAACACGTTATGGAAATATAATATGTGGTTACTGGTCACACAATGGATGAAAGAGTAATTAAGCGCCAACATCCAAGGCTGATGGTTGAGTGCAACACGGAAAAGGAAAAACGTGCAGTTCACAGGGTGGCCACTTGAGGCTGACTCGTAAAGCGAGTCAATCCCCATAGACTCCCATGTTAAAATGGTCAACTTTAGAGGTTTTACTGAGGTTTGAAAATGGGCATTATTAAGGGCATGTTCTGTGCTGCAACAGCACCATTGGTCAACCCCCAGCTCTACCTGTGCCCCACCTCTTTGCCCTTTTTTGGATGAACCAGGAAGTAGGAGGAGTTAGGCATCAGCAAGATGGTAGACAAATGAACCGCCCACTACGACCCTCCAGCATGTCCAACTACATTCACACCAACCCACAAGAACCAAACCAGAGACATGAACACTCCAGGCTTCAGCTCAGTCAGACTAAATAAACCTGGGTCTAAATGCGGCCTAAAAAAATCCATCATCACTATAACGGAATAAAAAGTAAATAAACAACGTCTAGTTTTTCACCAACCCGCCTGTTTCCAAGGCCGCCGCCACCGCCGCCGCATGTGGGAGCCCATCAAGCCTGAGTAGACAATGCGGTTTTATAATTCTATTCTTTGCGATGTGTTAAGAATGTATCAGGGGGGATATTTGACAGTGCTCTCATCGTGCATTACCTAAATGAACTGTTATCCTCAGCGCTCACCCAGAACCTTGTTTGCTATTCAATAATTCAGGACATTCTCTGTTGCAAACTTGGGGCTGCATGCACATCACGTCTCAGGCTCCTCCCCCCCTGTGTTCCACTGGCAAAACACATTACATCAGCCCATGATGCAGTGGACACTGTTGCACATACAGAGTGTAATGTGTGTAATGTCGGGGGGGGGGGCTTTCACCTGTGAGGGTGGGGGGGGGCACTAAACATCATTCCTGACAATGTTTACATTGTAAACAAGAACAGCTGATGACTGTAATGTGTTGGTGACTTCACTTTAAGGGCAGTCAAGATGCATTCGAGTGTAGGGGAAATAAAAAGTTTTAATTTCATATGAGAAAAGTCATGAAATACAAGAATTTTTAAAATCACATAATGACACCACAAGAGTAAAACCACACTGTTCTTCTCTTCCCCCACAAGAAAAGGGATTTGGTTTAAATCCATGTTTTCTTCAGCATAGATGTTTTGGCCCTTTTTAAGTTCTTATACAATGAAACACCTCCACATGTTTTCGTACTGTCAAATGACACCCCGCCCCCACCAGGCCCCGGTTGGCTGAAATTCGTCGTTCCACATCCCAAATGTATCACAATCCAGTTCATCTCTATACTTCATTCTCTTAAATGTCCCCCTTTATTCTTATAACATTACAACTTAATTGTCTAAATCTTCAGTTTTTCTCCATTTGGGGGCCCTTATAGTCTTCAAGCTTTAGAAATGAATAAATAAATGAACAAAATAAGGGGCGTGTCCTTTTGACTGACACCTGGGCGGACCTGGCTGTTTCTGTGGATGCCCCAGGTCTACCTGTGCTTCGTCTCTTTGCCCATTTTTGGATGCACCAGGAAGTAGGAGGAGTTAGGCAAGATGGTGATGAGTGAACCGTCCACTACGAGCCTCACACGCACTCTGCAGAAACCTATATTCATTGTAATTTTCACATTATGTAGCATTGAAGTGCCTGATCTGACTCTTCAATTATACTTTATTCTCAAACATTTCCCCCTGTATTCTCATAACATTACAACTTTACTGTCTTAATCTTTCTTTTTTTAAGGGCCCTAATTCTCCTGAAGCCCTTAAGAAAAAAATTCAATCCACTTCTTTTTTTAATCCTTCTTAATTGTTTTTAAGGTCTTTGTGCGGCCGTAGTAGTTCCTCACTAACAAAGGCTCCATCGGCTCGTCTTGAAAACCTCCACCTGCGCAGATTTAACCGCCCGACAGACTAATTAGTTTTCTGACATGTGTCCTTTTCCTCACAGACAGACAGAGAGGAAAAAAATGGGAGCCGTTATCACCACGGCGGCGAGATAACCTGCTGACAGACAGTGACAGAGACCGTGCTGAGATTGGTGTATTGATCAGCTGGAGGTAAAAACCCCTTCATGGTGCAAATGGACGGTTTACATGTGAGTAGGCCCATGGGAGGCAATTAAAAATGCATACCCCATGAGTGAAGGGGACAAGAGAATAGTGAAGCACACACACACACACACACACTCACATATACTCATTCACACATATACCAATTTCTTAATAGTGCAGTGTGTAAGATTTGGTGACATTTAGAGGTGAGGTCACATGTTGTATCCATCACCTCACCTCACCCTCTGAACATGTAGGAGAACCTATGGTCGACTCCAGTGGTCATTAAAACTGAAAAGATGTTTGGTATGTCGACTTTTACTCCTGTAAAAACATGGCGGCCTCCATAGAGAGGACCCACTCCTCATGTAAATATACATTAACAACTGAAGTCCACCATATGTTCTCCTGCATGTTCAGAAGGGTGAGGGTGAGGTGACAGAGACAACATGCAACTTCACCACCAGATGTCACCAAATATTACACACTGCACCTTTAAAACTCAAAAGATGTTTAATGCGTCCACTTTTACTCCTGTAAAAACATGACGGGCCCAATAGGGAGAATTAGGGGCACATTATAGGGAAATGGAAAAAGACATTTACTAAGAAATTTACTATTCAGTGACATGACTTGTCACACGTCACTATGTCATTTTTTGTGATATTTTTAAAAGTGACAGAAATTGTACTCACTGCACCTTTAAATTCATGGATTTTGGGGGGGAACAGAGCGGCGTATCGACACCATGAGGGAAAATGTGCCTTTGAATGACTGCCCCTCAGCACTCTGGCATTTGTACTTGACAAACAGGCTCATTATTGGATGACTTAATGAAAGCCTTCCATTCAGCATAGATTTCGGGGCCAAGACAAATGATGTACACAGGCCACCGAGAAATTAGAAGTGTGGGGAGGTGGAACGACACCCGCTCGATTGGACAAATCCCTGCATCCCCGGAAAAAAGGGTAATGAGCCCAGATCAGTGCAATGATTGTAATTATGATATTGTTTTTGATCATTCCGTCTCAGAGACAAACAACCCTGTACGACCGCAGACTGCCTCCACCTTCAATGAATCCTGCGGCAATGTAAAGCCCGAATAAACAGAACGCATTTGAGGGAGAAGTGGTGTATTCATTATATAGAAGAAACTGAATTCAAATTAGTTAAAGGAGTAGGGAAGTGGAAGAGCTTGCACTTCACAGGGTGGCCACTTGAGGCTCCAATAGCGAGTCAGTCCCCACAGACTCCCGTGTTGAGGTGAAGTAAAGCCTTCAAACTACGGTGTTTGTCTCAACCAGTCACCTCCTACCAACTGTGGGAGGGATGATTGTTTTCTAACTTGCTTCTTTTCAATGTATCGAGGTTTTAAAATATGCATGACTAAAGGTGCAGTGTGTGAAATTTTGGTCAGCTTTGTTACTTCTAAAAATACCATACTGACATTTTCATGAGTTTATCATCACCTAAATGTTTTATGTTTTTTCGCATTATCCTTAAATGAGCCCATTAATGTATATTTACATGAAGAGGGGGGTCCTCTCTATGGGAGCCGCCATGTTTTTTACAGTAGTAAAAGTGGTCGTACGAAACAGTTCAGTTTGAATGACGACAAAAGTCGACCATAGGTTCTCCTGCGTGTTCAGAGGGGTGAAGGTGAGGTGATGGATACAACATGCAACTTCACCACTAGATGACACCAAATCTTACACACTGCTTCTTAAAGGGGCGTGGCCTCTTGAGTGACACCTGGGCCAACCTGCCACTTTCCACTGGCCCACCACCAGCTCTATCTGTGCTCCGCCTCATTGCCCATTTACGGATGAACCAGGAAGTAGGAGGAGTTAGGCATTAGCAAGATGGCCTACAAGGGAACCGCCCACTACGAGCATCATAAGCACTCTGTAGTCAACTCTTTGGGATTCAACACTCAAACCCATCAAAGTACCAAAGTACAAGACTTTCAAATGGTTGATGAAGTACTTGAAACAAACGTTTGCCTCTAGTGACCCCCTCTTTGCATTGATTCATCCCTGTATACTCTGCCCTCCTTATTCTGCCAACACCCCCGTAATCTCCGTCCTTTTTTTCTTGTTGTTTCTCTTTGGGTGGATGTGCTCGCCCCCGCCGTCTGAGGAAGAGAAACACATCAATTGTTCCACCACGGTCTCGTTTCCTTTTCCTTAAATTAGCACCGGTGCTTGGAATCGTCCTCCTGATGCACGCACCGTGACATCGAGCTGACGTCTGGCGTTTTTAATATTGCCGACGACAATGAGTAATGCCGATACAGTCTGCCCATTCACTTGGAATTACACCAACAGAGACCTGGTGTCCCTGTTTCTGCATTCAGCGGGTCAATAAGGAAAGCGCGAACAAATGAGATTACTCCAACAATGACGGCCCCCTCATCTCGAAATGTCTAAAAGAAGCTATGGCTTCATTTAAAATGGAAAATCGATGAGCACTGCCTTTCGTGCATGAGACATGATGGCTTTGTTGTACATGTATTGCTGATACTGTACATTGCATAATGTTTCAGGGCATTCAAATTCACTTTTGCTTCAGCTTTTAATTTTCTCTTTTTCCAATTGAGGGCAATGGAAATATATTTGTAACCATATTGTACCGGTAGCAAGAGAGGACACACAGTAACATTAGCATTGAAGTGGACACTTATTTCACATCACTGGGGCAACGTCAGATCTACTTTATTGTATAGCAGGTGCTGAGTATACTAATAATATGCAATTTATACTACACTATTACATGTTTCATGCAAGCGGCAACCTCCAGGGCTGAAGGATGAGCCAAATATGGAACTCGGAAAAACTTGCAATTCACAGAGTGGCCACTTGAGGCTTAGTCTAAAAGTGAGTCAATCCCCAGACTGTCATGTTAAACTGGTTCAACTTTAGAGGTGAAATAAACATGTACGAACAACATCAATCAGTCATATTTGTGCCAGCTCTACCTGTGGTCCGCCTCTTTGCCTCTTTCTGAATGAACCCGGAAGTAGGAGGAGTTGAGCATCGGTAAGATGGCCGATGAGTGAACTGCCCACTAGAGCCTCAAACCCGCAGAAACCTCTGGGTGATGTCGCAGATGCGACGTCCATCTTAATATACAGTCTATGCATCCATAGAGTTGATGGTCACACAGTCGGCCATAAGGACGTGTCACGTGAGCTACTGAAATGTGAAGCCAAAACCTCTTGGTCACCACCTAGTGGCTGACTGCAGACACATCAAACACATTTATCTCGAAGACGGTTCGTCTCATTTAGCGTTTAATCACTTTGATGTCGGCTCATTTCCCCCGATTTGGGTTTTAATTAGTTTCTTAATGCTGTTACACAAGATGGAACACGAGGAGGAACAGATGAGACCCATTTAACAATCATGCGGAATGGCAGTCGCCATGCCAACTGTAAACTTATATTATTGTACAGACTGTTTCTCTGCCATATGTATGTTGTTATGACCTCAGAAAGTAAAAGGGAAAAAAAAAAGAAATATCTTTATGAATAAAATTACTTTGATGCCTCGCAGCCGTCATCTCACGCTTCCAGTTCCCATGAATGATATTTAAATATTTCACTAGCCCTTCTATCTTTAGAATAATCAATGTTCAATATCAATGAGATACATAATGCATACGTCCTGAGTTAAGTTGATCACCTCCGTACACGTATACGCATGAAACACAATGTAAACATGCATATTCTTCGCCGTTAGTCACACGCATTGTACTAAATCACATGCAAAACAATGCAGATTGAGGTGTAGCCCTGTGAGCAACATGAACGCAAGTGTTGAATTGAAACCTGGGGGCTCTATTACATCACTGTGTGTGCATTAATGTAAGGATACAGGGATTTATCTTGAATCATATCCACTGGGTGTTATCTCCTTTCATATCTGCCCCCTGGCTAAAAATGAATATCTATCCTGAACAAGTGAAACTGCAGTACACTGATTTAGAATCACAATATTTAGACTTTAAGTACAATGTACTGAATAAAGCATATAGACAGATATAAATATATATATATATATATATATGAACAAACCTCTGATAAATTACGTGAAGGGACTTGTCTACTCGACATTCCAAAAAACACATTATGCCACTTGTGTTTTGCTTTTCAGGACAAACACGCATCGTCGTGCTCGACCTCAAACCTCAGCACACGTGCCCTCTGCTTGATTTACCTCGGCTTGGGTGAAGGATTTCCAGCCACAACATCTATGATGTATGTATTCGCCGCTGCAAGGTTAAAAAAAAACTGCCGAGACGCTGCCACACCGAGTTGGACAATGAGACAAACGGTTGCATTAAAAGATAAAAGAAAGTGAAACACCGACTGAATACAAAAGTGAACGTCTTGTTCCCCGAGATATGAACTATAATTCTTTGCAGGTGTTGACCTGCAATTTGACGCCCTCACCCTGCTCCCTATTGCTCAAACCTCCATGTGATCTGATGGACAGTGTGTGTATCCTCTCATTGATTCACACATGAGTGTAGAGCTGCAGCTATTGATTAATTTTGTAATTGACTGATCTATCGATTATTTTCTTCGATTCGATGAAACAATTATTTGAATAGGTCAAAAGAAACAGGACAAATGTGGAAAAGACATGTCTGAAAATGACATGATCATTATCCGACTTATCATCTGATATTTTCTTGTCAAGTCGGCCTATAGACACCATCACTGGGAAGCAAGTGTGTGTGTGTGTGTGTGTGTGTGTCTGTGTGTGTGCCCACTGAGCCCGTCTCTCTCGAGGGGCAACCTCCAGTGTAGACGGATGAAGCACAATAGAAAGTGAAAAAAACGTGCTGTTCACAGGGTGACCACTGGGGGCTGACTCCAAAAGGGAGCAAACCCCCATAAGCTGTGTCTCAAACGCAGGACTGTGTTTTTATGATATCGATGTTTGAAATTACGCATAATTAAGGGTGTGGTCTCTTGACTGACACCTGAGCTGAAATGGCACGTATCTCGGATGAGGCGACGGCACCACCAGCCGACCCACAGCTCCGTGTGTGCCCCGCCTCTTTGCCCGTTCTTGAATGAACCGGGAACCACGAGGAGTTAGGATTCGGCAAGATGGCCGACGAGGGACTCGACTGCGCTGAAACCAACGGGTGACGTCACGGACGCTAGGTCCGTCTTTACGTTCCTGCTACAGGATGGGAACAGATGTGATTGTGATCGTTGCCTCTTTCTGTTCCAGACCTGAGCCGCATACAAACATCACGCACGCCGGTGCAGCTCGCATCACTATTTGTTTTCATTACGGAGCACTACATTAAACAAATGGCTGTGCGTGACCCCTGTGCTTCCGATACGCCGCCATCGATCCAGACAGTAACTTTGTGCTGCTGCTGCCGTCACCTTGAGTCATGCTTGGAGAGCGGCCAGACTACTTGTAGCCAATTTGCGTCACACTAACAGCACACACCGTTTTCTTAATGGGATTGTCACTGTGCGAGTGCAGGGTCCATCTGAACACGACGCTTCTCCAAAACTACCCTGATCACGCTAAGAGAAGAGCCTGAGAAGAACTCAAAGGTGCAGTGTGTACGATTTGATGACGCATGTTGTATCCATCACCTCACCCTCACCCTTCTGAACATGCAGGAGAACCTATGGTCCACTTTAAAGTTGTCATTAAAACTATGAAACATATGTTTAGTGCGTCCACTTTTGCTACTGTAAAAACATGGCAGCCCCTGAAAAGAGGGCCCACTCCTCATCTGAATATGTAGTAATGTGCTCATTAAAGGGTAATGGGAAAAAATAATACATTTAAGTGATTGATGATAATACAATCATGATAATGTCAGTATGTAATTGTTTTGTAATGTTTTTATGTCATGAAGTGACAAAAATGACAACATCATGCACACTGCACCTTTAAGGGTTAGGGAAAAAATAATACATTTCAGTGATCATAAATTCATGAAAATGTCAGTATATAATTGTTTTGTAAAATTTTAAGAGGGAGAAAAAAATGAAAAATGAAGATATTACACACTGCACCTTTAATGCCGGTGCGTATCAGGCAGGAGGAAGCATGCTAGCATGCATTTATTAGTCGTTGCATTTGCAATGACACAATGAAAAATTCAGTTCCCTGAAGTTGGGTGCATTAAATCAGAATATGTTTTTCAATCTGGACCAATCGGGAGCCAGAGCGAGTACGTGACACGTGCACACGGGCACAGCCGCAAAGACTCAATCAGCCGTTATAGTGCCACAGATGCAGCAGGCGTCGTACAGTAAAGTCAACTTGATTGCATTTGGACGACTGACATGCTCACACTTCATATGTCAACTCCATAAAAGGTTTATTAAAGGGGAGCCAATGTGGATTTTTAACAAATTGGATGATAAAGTGGCATCTGCCCGTCTTTTCTTTTTACTGGCTGTCAGAGATAGTGTTTGTTCCAGTAAAGGTAGCGATGGAACGAGGACTTTAATGTGATTTAATGCAAACACACATTCACATTCAACCGACATCTGGATCTTCTAGTTTGATTTAGCCTTTTTCTGTTGGCTAGACATTAAACACCAGCCACTGCAGGTTAAAGACAAAATACTGTATATAGCACTTTCATTTTATGGTCTTTATTTAACAAGAGACAGGGCACATGTATAGTGCTGTGATTTAATATAAATAGCATTCTGCTGCATTTAGTTCACTCTACTTTCTATTTTTAAGCACTGCCCTGCTTTATTATATGCACTCTGTCGCCCACGTCTATTTAAAGTAGTTTAGGTTTTCATGTGTGTGGAAAGCCACATCATTCTCTGTCATTTGCTCACACTGAAATACCTATGGAAAAGTACAAATAATACTAGTATAAACGATAATAATAACAATCTAAATTCTTTATCAAGGTGTCAAATACACAAAAGGCTGGACCACCAATAAAGTTAATAAAACATAACAGTAAATTGTGCTTGGTAATCAAATATGCTTTAAAAAATGTTGTAACAGGAAGGGGTTGGCTGGATTTGAACCTGCAATCCTTGTTTCCAAAGGCTCTCTTCACTAATCCACTGATGCTGGGAAAATAAATTTGGACAGGTATGTTCAATAAAAGATGAAATTAAGTATAATCCGGTCTGGTGCAAATTTCACGTGAGCAGGCCATAGTTTGGACATCCCTGATCTACATCCTGTAATCTATTCATTTTTAACCATGGGGCTGAGAAAATTGCTGACAAATCCTGTGTGGAGTACCTTTAAAAATGGGTCAGCAGAGGTCAAAGTAGGACAAAAAAAAGAAAAAGTTTGTGTATAAACTTTATACTCACTGTTTGTATTTTTGGACCCGGCCGCCTCTACTGATCTGGCTCCATATGCTGGAAACAGCGGAGTCCTTTGGAAGCCTGAGCCTGGGTGTTGTCGTCCCCTGGTGATCACAGTCACACTGTTTGGACCAGAGAGTAAACAGACAAAAGACTTAGTCCTGGTTCCATGTTGTAATTGTTGCGCCGGCTGACCACCACATTTCATCACACTGCCAATATTTGACCTGATGGAGACCACCCAGTGTCAATGTTCTTTTCCTCCAAAACCTCCTTTGCCCTTGAAACAGAGTTAATGGTCCCATCAGTGGCTGTTGACTCTGTCTGTTTCCCTCTGCCTCCCGCAGACGGGCACTATATGAGATGATGAATCACAGACTCAGCTGTCCAGGTGTGAGAGACAGGGGGAAGCGAGGTCAACCTCAAGTTTGTTGCGTGCCTCACAACAACACACGATATGGCTCGAGCTCGGAGCTCGGATACTCCTCACCGATTGGTTAATAAGAAGCAGCTGGTTTATGTTTGTTATCAATGCTATTCAGCTCTAACTCTTACTGTCTTTGTTATGACCGCAATGCAAATATGTCTAACTGCTCTACTTCAAAGGTACAAGTTAATAACATAAAATATAAATAATGACAAATGAATATTATATATCAAAGGCTACAGGTGTAGCGTTTACTCCTGTGCTTGTGGAAAACACTGCTGGTCATATTTATTTATTATTTATCATTTAGTTGATTAGACTTTGGTACTAATTGATCAGAGGGAAAAAATAGTATTAGTACACCTGGACCTATATGACGCCACCCATAGGTTTGTGCAGAGTCTTGGCAATGCGTAACTCCTCCTACTTCCTGCTCATCCAAAAAACGGCAAAGAGGCGGAGCACAGGTAGAGCTGGGGTGGGCCCACGGCGCAGAACGTGCCAGGTGTCACTCAAGAGGCCACGCCCCTTGATTATGCACACTATGAAACCTCGATTGAATAAACATACGCCTGTTGAATAAACATGCACCCCCTGTACAGTGGACACTTTAACTTGGGTGTCTATGGGGAGAGACTCTCTTTTGGAGCCAGCCTCAAGTTGTCACTCTGTGTACTGCAAGTTTCTCCACTTGTGTATTGGCCTCATCTGTCAGCCCCGGAAATTGTTGTTTGGTATACATCAGTATTTTATTTCCATACAATGACTGGCACAAGTCCCTTTACAGAATAGTGCAGGCTGCAGTAACAGGAGGGGGGGGGTAAAATTGCCCAAGAGTACAAGTACATCAGACACCTCACCGGTCTTCAGCTGGCAGCTTCATTAAACAGTAGCCTGCACCACACCGGTCTTAACGTCAACAGTCAGGAAGCAACTCCGGGATGCTGTGGCCCCTTCCAGGCAGAGAGAAGCCATATCTGAGATTGGCCAATATAGGGAAAAGATTAAAAGAGGTAAAAAAAAATAGATAAAAGAGGGAAGGAGATTGGAAATAAAAGCAATCATGGAAGGATGACTGTGAGTATTAGGTGCCTGTTTCAAACAGAGGTCATTTGAGAGGACAGAGCAGTGTTTGACATCAGGGAGGAGGAGGGCGAGATGTGATGGTTTGGATAAAAGGGGATTTTCAACAAAGAGGACAATCACTCAATTTTATAACATGCCCCGCCCCCTGTGGACACTGCGGTTACAGCCGATAGCAGGAATGTGACCCGAGGTATGTCCAAACTAATGTTATAGGGAGGAGGGGGCCCTCCCACCTCCAACACCTCACACCAAAACCCTCTTAAACTGGTGTCAAATAAGAATTTATTTGTTTTACCGAGGCCCTTTCCTGGTCTCTAAATGTGCAGGAGACCCAGGTGAATAGCTCGTTATAAATAAAGTCAAAGCACCACTTGACAAAACGCCCATAAATGGAGAGCCATGTGCCGTAACCTCTGCAGGGCCATAATGCAGTTTCAGGATGTGTGGGAGCACATTAGTCCACTCTCACACAGAATGGTGGGAGGAGCTCGGCCGTTACTCAATGGAACGTGATGAACACCGTTAACAAACGTTGGTCTATCAAGACCCATTGTTATCGTTCCGTGGAATCATTGAAAACATCTGCATCCAACCATCCATTCGTACATGCATCCACCCATCACTCCACCCAACCACCCATGAATCGATCCACACACCCCTCCATCCAACCATCCATAAATTCATTCATCCATCCATCTTTAAAACCATCTACCCATCCATCCATACAGATCAATTCATCCACCCACCCATTCACCCATCCATCTATCCATCCAACCACACTGTATAATACTTATCTTACTCAATTTTGGATTTGAACCTGCCCACTAAGGCCTCGTTATACTTCTCTTATTTACATACTTATGGGAGGAGCTTGAGACATAAGAATTCCATCGCTAATGTTTGCAGACGAGATGATTGTGCATATGACAGTTACGAAAAATCTTGAATCTTGAAACCAACCAACCGACTTATCCTTTGAGGGCCGTTGTGGGGGAAGAGCTCGACCAATTATCAGTTGACATTTGGTTTGACCCTGTTCAACTCATTAGTCTATCACAAGGGAAACAGGCCAGGAACCTTTCAGTCTCTATATGGATCTTACCCTTGCGTGAATGTCATGGGACTGTGATAGGATGCTGGATTGACACTGGGATCCTTGACCCTGACTGTGGTGACCACTAAACCAAGGCACCACCTTTTCAGCAGTGCACGAGTATAAGGTGGTTACTGTTTTCAATTCACCTTTTAAATAATGAATCAATGTTCCTTTTTGTTTGACTACTTCCACTTTCCCCTGCATTTGTCAAAAGAAGGTTCCTCCCACTGATTTCTGAGTTTATTTATGTATCTTAAAAGCCTCTTTAAACAAAGGTTACCACAATATCAGTTATCAGGCGGAAGGATTATGCAAATGTGGCGGCACACACAGCTACAAGATTTATACTGGATATCATCTCGGGAAAACGAATGGCCATAACATTAAAACTGTCAACATTTGTCTGGATAATTAGCCTTTTTAGACTTTTTAATCAGTTTTAAATCTTTTAAAGTGCACATTAGTGAAAGGTCCCCGCAGTTATCTGAAAGTCATAATAGTTCATCTTTGATCGGCTCCACCATGCTGCCTCTCGGGTGTCATTACCGCAGCGACGCTGTAAATAGATAAGATAGATCTTTAATGCATATATGAGTATTATAGTATGTGGTGTGTGCGGGTGCAGCGGACAGCACGATAGATGCACATTGTGAAATGGGTGTGGTGAGCTCATGCTGTCGCGCTGTCCATTTAGGACCTGACAGAGGGTTATTAAATGACAGGAGCAGATCCAGATTCATTTAAAAGGCAGAACTGTTTGAGGAGGCCGAGACATGATATGCAAAAAGGTCCGAGATTTACATTTTCTTTCATGGGGTGACTGATGGATTTATGTCACTAAGGCCTCTGATCAGAGGAGGAGCTGCGTCCGAAGGCACGCGCATTATTCATCCAACGCCGCCTCATGCATAATGTCACATCTATATCAGATGGAGCTATTGTCTCGGAGCTCTGCATCCATCCGCGGCACAAGGGAAGTCTTTGCAGGAGGTTTGAAATGTATTAAAATAATCAATCTAATTACCAGGCCTCCATTTGCACATGGAGGTTGAGAAGAAAAAAAACACATCAATGGGATTTTGAAAACATATTTACAAAGGCTGAGGCAGAGAGCGTGTCTGCAAATATTGGATTTGGCCGTGAAGGGAGCAAATGGGTCAGAGTAACATTAGACACAGGGAAAACAATGACGGAGCGAGAGCGGCGGAAAACAAAATCTGATAAATAAGAAAAGTAATAAATCAGATATCAATGGAGTGGATGGAGAAAGTGGCACACAGACACACACACACACGGAGAATCTTCAAGGGGATGCATGAAAACATCTTTTATACCACACACTGGAGCGTCACACAGTCGTCACTTCTGTAGAAAGAAGGAATTACAAACTCTTGGAGCTCATGGAGCTGTGATGGAGTGCTGATAGCGTTATATTGTGCTGAGGCATGACCCTAATCTTATTAAGAATGTGTTGTATTCAAAAGATACAAAGCTGAAAACTGTACAAGGCCTCATACAGCTAGACAAACATGGCAGGCAAGAAAAGCTATGTTTACATTTTTTAGAAAATAGATGCAAGTGTCAGATTGTATTGGTGAGGTGTGTAATTCCAGTGGTGGGCCCTCAACGCCTTCAAAGCCTTCTTTGCTGGCCTTAGCACAATATATATGTTTTTATTCCATTGATATGTCTAAATAATTTCACTCAGTCAATTCACTGTTGATGTGCTTCTAGTCCTGTATGTTGATGTTGGAGTTGTTATCCAATCAGATTTCAGCCATCATGCATTGCCATAGAAAATGAAATCTGTCTTGGGCCTTCAAAATCAACAGTGCAGGCGTATGCAGTTATAATGATAATAATAATAATAATAATAATAATAATAATAATAATAATAATAATAGTAATGTTTTTTTTAATTTGAGGGTGCTTTTTAATGTCACGAAGTGTAAAACTTGGACAATTGAAATAGTACAAATCATATTAGTAGATAAATAATAAGTAAAACAGCATTAAAGGCAATGCTAATAAATAGATAAATACATACAATAAAATGAATCAATATTTGTAATTTCATCCAATTTGTGCGATAACGAATTAACCAGCATTTCCCTTTGTTATATACCATATATTATATTTTTTTGAAAAAGCATTGCACTATATAATAATTTTGTAAAAAGTAAAATAAAAGAAGCCATAACTTCATGTTGAATTCCGACCTTGACCTCACACGCCCTCTTGTATAGACCCCCACCCCCCCCACGCGCTCCACTGCCCAGGCTTTTCCAGTTTCAAAGCCGTTCACTCTTCAAAGGCGCTGAGTCCACTGACGCTGTGATGCAATGTGCACGCCTCAACAGTATCTGGCAACCGGCGCAGAAAGCAATATGCACAAGTAGGGGGAGCAGCAATTAGAGGCACAGTGGCGCGCTGAGCCAATATACGCTGATAAAGAGCCCCTTTGCCCACAGTTTTCAAGCTGTAATTGTGTGTAATTGTAATTTTTGTGTGGCGTCCGCGCTGCTCTCAAACGAGTCCTGTGGGGCTCACCTTCACTTTCCCTCTTCAGCACTTTCACACCGCACCTTCCGACGGCCTGCTCCAGCTAACTCATTATAGCGGTGGCCATGTGTGGTTGGGCTCTTCACGCCTACCTACCCTGCATAACCACTGCCCCTCCTATAGCTGCCAACCCCAAACCCCCATCAGCTGGATTTAATTAATTTTCAGAATTTGAATTATAAAACTGTCACCTCTGAGCTTGATGAATGAACAGACATACTGAAGTCATCTGTGACATTTTCTTTCTTTATTTTTTTTTTTTTTTGCAGGAGTGCTGAGGGAAGGAAGGACTGGTACAAGGACAGGGTTTAAAGTGCAAGAGAGAAAGTGCAGAGCCTGATCCACTCAATTGTAAAAACCAAGAGGAAGGCTCTGTGCTGAAACATGGTTGTGCTTTGAGCTACAGGCTAACGGCATTAAGATGAACGAAAACAAAAATAGCAACGCTAAGATAATAAAACATATACTCTGATCACCATTTCCTGATAAACCCAGAATGCTATGTATTTCAATGCTATAAAGCACATGTCTGTGCCAACCATTGTGCCAGTCCATTGGATAAACATTGACATCCTTCATAAAGAAATGCCACAATCAAAGGAATCAAAGTCACGCAAGAGTCATTTGGATTCATCCCATATTCTATTGCCCATGTTTCCAATTTCAAAGGTAGACATTTCCAGTTCTGTGTATCACAGGACCCTACAGACCATGCTGTGGTAAACTTATAGACTTCACTATGTTGGATTAGAGAAGCAGCAGCAGCAGCAGCTCCCTCAGGGGAAAGTTGTAGCAGTGGGCCTGTCTCCACCACTGGGATTGGCTGTGTCATGTCTGTTGGGAGTCTTCGGTTCTGCAGGAGCTTCATCAGTCTCAGCAGGGCAGTGAAAGGAGTGGGGGTGGGAAGGCATCTCTGTGCATTAATGACCTAAACGCATGTTTGAGTAATTTAACAAAAACAGCTTCAGCAGGAGAGGTCAACGTCGCGCTCTACAACACAGAGCCGTTGGTGACGTCACCAAAGTGTGTGTGTGTGTGTGTGTCTGCACTAGAGGATGTCAATCAAACTCTCCAACCTAACCATGCGGCTCGAAAGGGCACGTGATCTCGCAATGCATTGTGGGCGGCCGGCGCCATTGTTGTAGTTTGTTGTCATAGCTGGGTAAGACACGGTGCTGCAGAGACTGAGGGACAAACGGGGACAAATGAACCGTACAAAACATAAAGGAGATGGACCGAACTGAGACAAGCTGGACCCTGTTCCGAAGGCTCGGTATCTAAAGAAAATGAGTCGAATCGGTGGAACTGATCCATACGAGCACGGCGACAGGACAAGAGATTTAAGTGACCTGAGCTGAGCTTGTCGTCCATATTGTCAATGGAGTTAGTTACTATACCGGTGAAGAATTTAGTCTAAAGGCTCATGGACTAACAAACTTCAGTTTGGTGCAAGACCTCCAGATGTTCCGTGTTAAAGAGAAGGCCATTGTCATTTCCGAGGCAAACAACAGGCTTTGACTTCACTGTCCCACGGTGCTGCTTGTTTGTTTGCTTTTGACAAACAAATGTCAGTGTCTGCTGGACACATTTGTTTCAAACAAACTATATTTTAAGCCTGGAATCCACTCTGAGAACGCCACTCCAACTGTGTCGGATAAACAAGTGCGCGACTTCGGTAAAGACAGAAACAGAATCACAGATTCAGACTTCTCGGTTCACAAAGGAAAGATGTAAAAGTACGGTTGATGGCTCGTTAGACTTCCTAATACCTTTTGAATTATTACCATCATTACTATTATCGTCATTTTTATTATTCTATTTTTATTACTATTATTTCTGATATTGTTGTTATTAGCATTATTTCTCACAGTGGATTTCAAATTGACAATTTTGATGACACTTGTGCCGAAGGGCTCCGTCATAATGTTCCCTCTGCTGAAGGGATATGTAAATACGAGCCACTGTGTCATGCGTGATTAAACAAATAAATGACTCCATTAATATGAGTCATTTTTAAATCTTGGGATGACTGAATGTCTTTGCTGTGTTGACACATTCCGGTAAAAAATGATCGCATTTCACATCCACTGTGTCACGTCAATGCAATTCCCCCTGTTTACTGTGGTATGAATATTCATTAAAGGCAGAGGAGAGTAAAGGAGAGTGAGGGCATTCGCAGAGCTGGATCCTGGTGGTGTGAACCAAACATGGAGTTGGTTCCACCATGGTGCCGCCCTGCCAGCCTCCGGGTGGATGCCTTGGGTTTCTCCCCCTCCACAGTTCAGGGGATTCTTTCATGCCATCTGCGCCCAGCTCGGGGACATGGCACTCGAGCAAGGCAGAGCAGAGCGGAGCGGAGCAGACATGGCTCTGTAGCCTCGCTCCAAAGAGGCTGAACAGACCTCATGTCACATGGCGACAACAGGAAACTGAGTCCACGCACGCCATCCTTTACCTCGTCATGGCTGCGGCTGTGAGCCACTCTGCCAATGCTAACTATGCAAATGAAGTCAACACGACTTCTGGCTCACGAAGCCTGGCTCCTCCCTCTTTAACCACAGTGTCGATTGCACGAGTGCAGCCATGACACTGTGGGCTCGAACTCCCGGGGTGGGGGAAACCTTTTTTCCCAGCAAGGCTGGATTAAATATTTATAGCCAGACTGTGAGGAGCCATACAACATGGGTTAAATTATTGAGCAGATATAAACACTTAACCTCTCCAATGCAACAACTGGAACTGCTATTCCTTGGCAGAGCAGGTGAAGTCATGTGTTGGTGATAGTGATGATGATGATGATGATGATGATGATGATGCACACAGCTACTTCAAACTCAAACAAGTCTTAACCCAGTGAATCTGTGTTTGTGTCCAACAGGTTTGTTATGAGCCTGACTTAAACTGGAAATTACGACTTACCTCCATCAGTTAGTTCACCTGAATATTTTAGAAGGTTATAATGCATCCCATAATTTTCTCTCATTGCTATTAGTAGGTCAAACGCAGACCCTGTATATCGGCTTGGCCGTGTTGGCTTGCACAATACGGCTAAAATAGCTTCACTGCCGGTGTGTTAATGCTCAGCACGCTAGCATTCGTGCTGATGTAAGAAGGTAAATAAACAATAACAATAACAATACATGTATTTCTCTTGTCATACGATATACAGTCATATTCATAGAATGTATATAAAGATGGACGTGACATCACACATAGGTTTCTGCAGAGTGTATATGAGGCGGTTCATTCATTACCATCTCGCAGATGCCTAACTCCTCCTACTTCCTGGTTCATCCAAAAATGGCTAAAGGTCGAGCTGGGGTGGGCCCATGGTGCTGTCATAGCTGAAGAGGCCACGCCCCTTAATTATGCACAACTTCAAATCTCAACAGGATCAAAATAAGTGTCTAAGTGTCTCGCTTTTTGAGTCAGACCTCAAGTGGCCACCCTGTGCAACTGCAAGCATTGCCACTTCTGCATAGGACTCATCCGTCAGCCCTGGGGGGTGCTGCTCGGTCCTATCATACCGCCCTCGATGTGTTATGGGTATGAGTGGTATAGCTTCAATAAAGCTTTACTCATCAAAAATATTGGCAAAATAAAAGATGCTAAAGTATTTTTTTTTTTTTTTTATCATGACAACCACAGAACTTTACAGTATCAAGTTCCGCTCCATCAGATGCTGCCAGTGACTCGTGTTCCTGCGTCTGCAGCTCAGTGTGATTCCCACTAATCTGGAAGAAATCAAAGATTTGCACTTTTGAGAGGTTTGCATTCAGTCTCAAAGAGTGCTGACTCAGTTGTTCCCCCAGCCTTCCTCCTCGTCCTCGTCCTCCTCCTCCTCCTCCTCCCCCTGCACTCCAGAGAGACAAATCTGTCTGGCACATTTTCATATATTCCACACTACAAGTAACTTTATCAGAGAATGTAGGTTGCGGCTGACATGTGCCAGAGCTGAATTGATGGGGGCACCAAGTATTTGATAACACGGGTGTGACTGATGCGGCACTGGAGTTATCATTCCAGGAAAAGTCTGTCTTTATCTGGTTACATATCAGATCTACTTCCATCATATGAAACCAAGGGTGCAGCCCTGGATGAACTGGATGAAACACTGAGCATGCTTAACAAGCGAAATTACAATGAGCTACATGACAGCTGGAACTCTCCAGGATTCTGTTATTCTAAAGCAGCGATTCTCAACTGGTGGGTCATAGAGTCATAACTGGGACCTGTTTTCATCAGAGTCTGTCTGTTCACACTCCGTAACAGTAGGTGGCGATGATGCCCTGTAATGCTGATAGACACCTGCCACTTCATAGATAGAAGAAAACCAGCAAAGTTAGTTGACATATGCTAATTGGCCATTGACACATATGTGCATTGTATTACCTTGTGTCCCTGAGATTCATTTTTTGGTTTTTAATTAAAATGCAGCTAATTGAGTGTAAAAGGGAATATTTCCCTCTCTAGCATCGCCACCTGCTGGTCAGTTTTGGTTTATCATTAAACTATTATATATATATATACATATATATATACAGGTTCAAATTGCTCCATCTTTTCATTAAATACATTTGAGCTGTTGAAAACTTTCCTCGATTCGGGTCACGAATCGTCATCAAGGGGTGATTGTGGGTCTTGAACCCGGACCAGTTGAGAATCACTGATTCCCCAGCAGCAGGCAAAACTCCCATCTTGTTCAACAATGTTGGTTGCCGAGCCAGACGAGGGTGGCACCGCTCAGCTAACCGAGATCTAGGGGGTACATCTCGGCGCTGCCCGCCTCTAGTGTGTGTGCCAGCTGTCTGCCAGGGGCTCGGCCTCATTAGCTGAATTACAGAGATCAAATAGAGCGGCCCGAGAAGCAGAAGAAAGAGAATGGGCCGTCCCTCTCCTCTCCAGGAGGACGGGATGAAAGACAGGGAGATATTGCTGAGTTGAGGGCAGGCAAAGACATTGTGTAACTGGCCCAGAGTGGGAAGGGTGGGCTCTTTGATTCCCTGTCTATTACAAATGTATTGTACTTTGATGGACCTCTGCAGGTCCACTGACATTCTAGTGTGAATACTGATGTACTCTGGTGAACGGATATCAAACATTTGTGTTGTATTTGAATGAAAGAGGGATTTTTACTTCAAGGTGCAGTGTGTAAGATTTGGTACCATCTCGTGGTGAAGTTGCATGTTGCATCCATCACATCCTCACCCTCACCCAACCAAGCATGTAGGAGAACCTATGGTTGCCCTGAGTTGCCGTGAAAACCCAAAACATGTTTAATATGTCCCAAAGGGCCATTGTAAAAACATGGCGGCCCCCATAGAGAGGACCCCCTCCTCATGTAAATACACATTAATGGGCTCATTTAAGGGTAATGGAAAAAGAGATAAAGCATTCAGGTGATTATAAATTCATGAGATGTCAGTATGTAATTGTTTTAAAAATAGTTTGAAAAGTGACAAAAAAATCCTACATATCGCACCTTTAATGAATACACAAAGAATAGGATGGAGTTTAATTTCAAATGTTTGAATGCCTAATTCTGCACCTTTCATAGGAATGAGTAATTCAGCTTTCTAATATTTTATTCAACACACACACACACACACACACACACATACACACACGCACACACACACACACACACACACACACACACATATTGACGTTTTATAACCATATGTTGTGATTCAGACAATTACTTCCTGGAATATAGTCAAAGAGAAATCACAACAAAAGGAATGATCTCAAATCTCAGCCTCTGAGTTTGTAAGATACAGATGAGATAATAATGGGTTCTAGGTAGAAGCTGCATTTAATTATGGTGCAAAAAATATGTGATAGTGTTGAGGTATAGTGTAGCTGCTGGAGGAGGATCGGGAAGGAAGCAGGGAGCAGTAGATGAGGAGAGGAACTTCATTAGAATGTGAGAGAGGAGGTGGTGGTCTGAGTGTCTGGGGACGGGGCTGAAAAGCCCACTGGTCAGCCACATCACTTACCAATATAGACAATTTCCTAATTAACTCCTCACTTGCTTGAAGAAACTGGACTGATGGGATAATTGGGTGGTGATAGGGGTCTCAGGCTAATTACCAAAAAGTCGGGATTTAGATGTGGGAGGTGAAATTGCTTTTTTATAATAGTCGTGGTATAGACTCAGATGTGGAGGACCCATACAAATCAATTGATTGATTGTTGTTAGCAAATGTGCATTAGAAGCAAGGTGACAATCTCAAAGCCCAACTGAGGGGTCCCAAAAGAATTTCACGCAAAGCATAAATATATATATATATATATATATATATCACAATGTTTGGACATATATAGGCCGAGGTTGTGGCGAACATACCCCCTGATACAGTTGTCCTGGGAACAGGGTGACCTTAAGGAGAATATGTGTTATGAGCCATGTTAGGGGAATACCTTTCCTCCACACACACACACACACACATATATGTATATATATATATATATATATATGCACACATAAAATATGTATGTAATTTTTTTTCTAAGGATATGATGAGTGGAAGGCCATATTCTTCGATTGGTAGTCCACTACCCATAGAGTGGACATAAAGATAGATGTGGCGTTCGTGACGTCACTCATAGGTATGACGCTTGTAGTGGGCGGTTCACTTGTCGGCCATCTTGCCAATGCTTAACTCCTCCTACTTCCTGGTTCATCCAAAAATGGGCAAAGAGACCGAGCACAGGTAGAGGTGCGGTGGGACCCATGGTGCTGCTGCAGCATCCAGAGTATGTGACCATGGTGTCACTCAAGAAGCCACGCCCCTTAATTATGCACAATTTCAAACCTCTCTGAAATAAAAATAAGCCCCGCCCCCATAGAGTTGTCATAGGTAAATGTGACTGATTGAGATCAAAAGAATAGTTTGTACCAGGCTTTAAGCCTGTTCCATTCACTTCTAAAGCTTACTGCTTTGGGAGTCATTGAGGATTGACTTACTTTTGGACCCAGCCTCAAGTGGCCACTCTGTGAACTGCGAGTGCCTCCACTTCCCTAACAGCCTTGTTGATTGGCAAAACCGTATGTGAACAGATGATGCAGACATTGATTTCACCTGTGGTAAAAAAACAAAAAAAAAGCTCTGCAGAACTGTCAGCTCATTTTAACCGGAGCTGAAAACTAAACTGTGCGCTATTGAACTATTTATTATTTGTTTGTTGTCTCAAATGCAATTTTAATGTCTTCTTAATGTCTTATTTAAAATGATTTTAATTATTCCAGGCCTCTATGAAACACTGGATTGTTTTTTATAATCTTTTTAAATGTAATTTTAATGCCTTTTTAATGTCTTCCTTGTCATGTATCTTCATGCCTCTGGAAAGCACTTTGAATCGCCACGTACTGGAGAGCTGCTGTATAAATAATCTGGCCCCGCCCCCGCCAGGACCACGCAGAGGAATATTCCCTCAATGCTAATATCGGAAATAATGCTATTCTTTTGCAAATGACTGAACATACAAAAACTTGTCGACTGAGTTTAATGGCTGCACCAATGAGCAGCTGTTGGCCCATATTCAATGTTTGGCCACTGCACAGTATGTTTTACATGAAGGGTGAACGGATCCAGGCCCTTATTATTAACTCAGGCGGGAGCAGTGGTCTTCATGCCTCGTGCTTTCATTGTGCTGCAGGTCCTTAAGGAAATGGCCTCCCCCCTTTTCTGCCTTTCTGGAGGTTACGCTCACAGTCAGTGAGAGTCGAAATACTCGGGAGATGTACACAATGTTCGGGCGGAGAGCTCATCATACCAGCCGACTAGAGCCGCCTCTTCAGAAATGGGAAATGCGATGAGTGACAGGCGGCTGAAGACACATGGATCCGTGAGGGGTTGATCACGTGTGTGCTCTGCCCTCCAAGAGGCACGGGGCTCTTCTTCTCTCTTGATCCCGTCTGTAGAAAAGTGCACCGCCTCTTCAAGCCGTGCTAGAGACTATGACGTGCTTGTGTATTAAAAGGGACCATGTGCTTCCCCCTGTGTTCTCCTGTGTTTATTGGTGAGCAGGCACATTTACAGCCCTCAGTCCTGCAAACAACCCTCAGCGTCAGACACACAGAGTCCTGGCTGCACATCTGTTAGGTCCCATTGACCTGCTCTCATGTCTCCGGTGGACCGTGGACACCAGCGGCCCACGTACAACTCCGACACGGACATCTCGTCACGTCGGAGTGAGTGTCAGTCGTGATCTGAGGGTTCGGCGGTGATGGCCTTCACTCTCTCACCGTTGGGATTCTTTCACATGACCATCTCCTCCTACATCTGTCTATTTTTCTTATGTTCTCTCGTCTGCATTTGTCTTCCCTTGACCCAGAGGTGTCAAACATATGGCCCACGGGCCAGATCCGGCCGGCCAGAGGGTTCAGTCCAGCCCACGGGATAACTTTGCAAAGTGTGAAGATTACTGAGGAGATGTGGAGATGTTGGTTTATTGAGCTGCACTTACTCCTCCAGGACCCTAGAAGGGAGCCTGTGGCCACGAGTTCATTAAAGGAGAACATTTTCAGAATGTACTTTCTGGCACAAAAACAAAGAGAAAATATGAAGCTGTCGTTAGATTATGGGATGATTGTTTGTGTTCAAATTTAGAATTTCAGATTAGAAATTGTGCATAAATTAGGGGGGGGTGGCCTCTTGAGCCGACCTGGCATGTTCTATGGATGCTGCGACAGCGCCATGGACCCACCCCGAGCTCAACCTGTGCGCCGCATCGTTGCCTGTTTTTGGATGAATGTAAACATACATGAATGGGCTCATTCAAGTGTAAAAGCAATATATTTGGGTGGTTATAAATTCCTAAAAATGCCAGTAGGTCATCGCTTTGTAATATTTTTAGAAGTGGCAAAAAGGAGCGAAATCGTACACACGGCACCTTTAAAGATCATTCGAAAGGGCGTTGGAGGAAAGGAACAATTAATTGCACGGCGCCGCCGCTGTGAAAGAAATAGCGTGGTGCTGCAGAGCTTATTCAAACAGGGGGATCTGCTGAGTGAGTGGTCCACAGTAAACACCACACAGCGCCTCACTTTGCGATGCATTAAAACTCAAACTGTACATCCAGAAGAATTTAACTTAGAAGTGGGTCACACTTCCAGATCTGCAAGCTCAGCATTATACTTGCAAGCCAATGCACGCCTGTTATCTTCACTAATTCACACTTCATATGTGTGGGGAGAGATTTCATCGGGAGTCATCTCGCAGCCTTTTCATCCCTTAATCCGTCATGTCAAAAGTCTATTAGAGCCGTGCGCTGATAAGAGAAATAGGTCACAACATTGTGCAAAACACAAAACACTCTATAGCTTTTTTCCCCCCTAAAATCTTGCACTTGCCTGGAAGATTACGGTTTATGTAAGGTCGTCGTTGTCAGACTAATCTTTCCAATCATCATTACTTGCCTTTCACACGTCTCTGCCTGCCTGCTCACCAAATGCAAATGCGCCACCCTGCTTCCCCACACCTGAGGCGCTGCAGCCTGCCGGCTCTCAGCAAAGCAGAACCGGCTCGCTCGCTCGCTCGCTCGCCCGCTCTCCCTGGAGTGCGACCGCAGCCCAGCGGCAATCACAGGAAAGCAGCAGTGAAGCAAATAATTAACCAAAATACAGTTGGAAATTACAACTTCTATTAATAGAAGCAGTCACAACAACCACATCGAGAGATCGATACTGCTCTCGAAAGACATTCGCTGCAGCTATTGATTATTTTTGTAATCGATTAATTTATCGATTATTTTCTTCGATTCGATTAAATGATCATTTGAATGGGCGAAAATAAATAGTACAAATGTGGAAAAGACATGTCTGAAAATGACATGATCATTATCCGACTTATTACCTGATATTTTCATGTCAAGTTGGCCTGTAGCCACCATCACTGGAAAGCAAGTGGTGTGTGTGTGTGTGTGTGTGCGAGTGTGAGTGTGCACGTGTGTATGTGTGTGTGTGTGTGTGTGTGTGCGCGTGAGTTCCTTAACTAACCGTTACAGCAAATGTATCATTACCCCAATGTATGACTTGCTTTTTAAATAACCCTAACAATAACCCTTTAAAGGTGCAGTATGTAAGATTTGGGTCATGTGTTTGATGTTTCATCCATTACCCTTAAATGAGCCCATTAATGTGTGCTTACATGAGCAGGTCCTTTCTAAGGGGGCTGCCATGTTTTTTCAATAGTAAAAGTGGACGTACTAAACATCTTCTGAGCTTAAATGACAAACGACGGCGACCATATAAGTTCTCCTTCGTGCTGGAATGGGAGTGGTGAGATGATGGATACCACATCCGACTTAACCAGAAGATGTCACCGAATCCTACACACTTGCGCCTTTAAAGATTCAATTATTCGATTCGGGAAAATTGTCATTGAATAATTTTTTTTGTAATCGATGAGGGTCGATTAATGGACTAATCGTTTCAGGTCGTGAAAACCATCAAACGGTACATATGCTGTGTGCTTGTGGCCGTGGCACAGACATATGGAGATTCCCCTCATGCTGCGAACATGCCTCGGTGAACCTACAGCGCTTTGGCAGCACGCCTCCCTGGGCAGCCTGCAGACATCCCATGCATTCAGCGTCCATTACATATTTACAGTGTGTGAGGCCCGTGAGAGCAGAGCAGAGCAGAGCAGAAAGGTCACCTGTCCCTATCTCTGCATGGAGCCACATTCCCCACCAGCCATTCGTTCGTCCATATTTGCATAACCTGCTTATATTTGCCAGGGGGAAAACTTATATCAAAGATTTTTTTCTTCTTCTTTCTAATAACGTTTGGCTTCTCCTCTGTCTGTGACCGTGAGAGATGTGAGAGCAGAAGGGAAAGGGGACAGGGACTGAGTGCAGATGTCCCTTTCTGTTGAAACTCGAGGATTCTGATCTTCAGAATGTGTCTGTGATCTATTAAAGGTGCAGTGTGTGAGATCTGGTGACCTCTAGAGGTGAAGTTGCATGTTGTATCCATCACCTCACCCTCACCCTTCTGAACACGCAGGAGAAGCTATGCCAGACTTCAGTTGTTATTAAAACTCAATCGATGTTCAGTATGTCCACTCTGGGCCACTGTGAAAACATGGCGGCCCCCGTAGAGGGGACCCGCTCCTCGTGTAAATAGACATTAATGCAGTGGTTCTCAACTGGTCTGGCTTTGAGACCCGACATCACGCTTTAATGACGGGCCACGACCCAACTCAAAAATAATGTCTTCTATCTGTGAAATGGCAGGTGTTTATTAACATCTCAAGTAAATAGATGACACGCCGATACTTTAAAAAATCCTCTTCAAAATAAAAGCGCATGATCTTTTTTCTTAGCTTTTTTCCCCCCAGTCATGCCTGCGACCCACCAGTTGAAAATGACTGCACTAATGGGCCCATCTAAGGGTAAAATGTCAGTATGTAACTGTTTTGTAATATTTATTTAAAGGGAGAAAAATGACAATCTTAGACACGGCACCTTAAAAACGCATTGTCATTTGTCATCGCGTTGACTTGTTGCATAATGAAATCAGAGTTTCATCATCCCGCCTGTATTTCATCATCATTCTGACACTGTAGCAGAGAGTTTGAAAAGTATCAACTGTTCATTTGCATTCACTGGTTCAATATCCTCAGTCACACGCGCAGAATCTTAAACCAGCCACAAAAGGAAAGAAGGACTCGGTGTTTGGATGATCTGCATCTCAACCACCCAGCCACACTGGAGACCTCCCCCATCTCAGCATTGATTATCTGACTCATCATTAATACAGAGGATGGTGAAACATTGAGCAATGCTGCCACATGCGATCCACTTATTGTGTCTATGGTGGGTGACTTTGACATGGGAGTCTATGGGGATTGACTCACTTTTGGAGACAGCCTCAAGTGGCCACCCAGTGAACTGCAAGTTTTTCCACTTCCCTGTTCCCCTCATCCGCTGCTCAACGTTAGAGGTGCAGTAGACATGTTTAAAGCCTGGTGCAGACTACTTATTATCACTATCATGATTTTATTGTTATTGTTAAATTGTGCAGAATGAAGGGGCGTGGCCTCTTGAGTAACACCTGTGTCGCCCTGGCATGTTCTGTGGATGCTCTACCTGTGCTCCGCCTCTTTGCCCATTTTGGGATGAACCGGAAAGTGGGAGGAGTTAGTGAGTGAGTGACCCGCCCACTATGAGCCTCATAAACACTCTGCTGAAACCTATGGGTGACGTCACGGACACTCTACGTCCATCTTTATCTACAGTCTATGGTGTGAGCCTGTATCACAGAGCCAGAGGCCCAAGAGGAACTTATTCATTCTTCAAATCTAATTCTTTTAATAAATATGCAAACTGTACCAGTTGTTGGTACAAGTCACACAAACATCAGCGGAATGCAATCTGTATAAACTGTGAGTTACATGAATGCATTCGGGGGAACTCAGCAGCTTTTCCCCAACAAGGTGAAACTTCTTATTTTATTTATTTCCACTTTGAATTCAGCAGCAACACCAAAAGGCTTGAGCACGCAGCACTTGCACATCATAATAATAGCAGTGAGCCGGGCTGTCAAGGCTCCCTCTCTGTGTATAGAGCCCATCATAATGGATGGCTGCAGGAGTTGTAGCTCCTCGCATGAACAAAAGAAGAGTCTCTCCTTTTAAATTCCTGACGCTGTTTAAAGCTTTCGCAATCCAGCAGGAAGTGGGCGCTCTCCATTCAGACCTCCGTCACTTAATCTTTAATCTACTGTACTCTGTCACTGGAAATGTCCCTTTTCTCCACGTCCATCAACACCTTTGCTGAGCACTCACTATTCACACAATCAATCTCATCACTCCGACACAATTGTCGGCACCCGCCGACAAAATGAGGAGGTGTTCCGCTGGAGGAAAAAATAAGAAGCTGACTTTCTGCTTTCCTGATTTGCCTTTTACCTTCTATTATTGTGAGAAGCAGATGCTCCACAACTGAAGGAGCAATAAGGCAAATGTGCACGTCAGGACACACGCAAACCAGCCGACGCTGTGATGAGAATGTCACTCACACACACATTCACGGTAGCAGGTAGTGCATTGGACCTCCCTATCTCAGTGGAAACATTTTATATGTAAATGTGTTTGATGACATCACTCACGTTGAGTATAATTAACACTGAGCCGTTGTCCTACAGCAGAACTGGGCATTTCACGCAGCTACTTCCACATCAATGTGGCCCACGGAGTCAGGATTAGCATCTCTGTATTACACAGAAAGCAAGGAAAATATTTCTTATTTTATTTTGAAATGCTTCCATTTCCTGTCTGTGTGATTCTGTCATGCTTGATGTTTACATGCGAGGGTGGAGCCCACTCAAGCCCAGCTACGTCCAGCAGCTTCCGTTCACAATGCCCCCCCCGCCTCCCCTCGCTTTCTTAGCCTTTCAAAAGTCCCACTTTAGAAAACCACGCTCATTCGTTTCCAGTCCGAGGTGCTTTTGAAATGAGCGTTCTTCTATATTTCCGAGCATTAGGAAACTGTGGACTGGTATTGTCTACAAAACAAAACTCTCTCATTTTCCATTTTTGTGCAGAATGTTCAGTTGTTTTCCTGACACACATATGATAATTACTCATCATAAAGTTATGTTGTTTTCACATCGATTTTACTTTCTTGATAAGATGGTGTTTGGAGTAATTATATCTGAAATAAAGATATACATAATACATAAAAAATAGCCCATAAGATGTTTTCAATCAAGTCATAGAATGATAACAATGGGTCTTGACATAACAAAGGTTGTGTGGCCTCCGGTAACAATCTGGGTTTCCTATATGGCCCCCCCTGGAATAATAATTGCCCGGCCCTGCCCTACAGCCTCAAGTTCTTCACAAAAAAGACTGCGAGTCCAAACCAAACAAAGTGTTTGTCCAGACCCAACACGGTTACAAAAGTCTATTTTCCCGTCGCAGCAACTCTTCAACAAACGCACCTGGCATCAAAGTGGTGCTATTGTAACTCAGCTCTGAGATCTGTAGCCACAAACTGCCACTTCCAAGTCCCGACAGATGGAACATTCACCTCCTTCATCGTCTGCAACTATACTCAAGCAACAAGGCAGCAAACAGAGCCGTGTAGTGACGGAGAGTCTCTCACAATAATTGCACTAGTGTCCTGACATGCGCACACACTGCTGATCCCACACTGCTGCTCATGTGTGGCTGAGAATGTGCTGAGCCTCAGATCTCATGGAAATTGGTGACTAACAACCATCTTGAAGATCAAGAGCCGTGGATTTGCAGCATTAAACTGCACCATTCAGAGAAATGCAAATATATTTGTTTTTCATGTGGTGAGCTCACGAGAATGGATGCAGGGGAAATTGTATGCACAACAGACAAAACATGATTGATAGTGTTCAGATCGGGGAATGGCTGGATTTGACTGGAGGATCCTGAAATTGGGGTTTCCAGGGTGTTATTATGTTGAAAACCTAATAAGCCTGGATACTGTACTGTATAAACCATGTAGCATGCATGT
>JAFBJT010106844.1:10329-20953 GCA_016785325.1 Chascanopsetta lugubris | reverse complement strand
GGAAGGATGAACACACACAGGATGAACACATGAAAGGTGAACACGTGCAGGCAGGGTGAACACATGCAGGATGAACACATGCAGGCAGGGTGAACACATGAGTACAGTCTATGAAGTGGTGAAACAGAGGTAGCGGTGCGGTCGCTGTCAGCAGCAGACGGCCCTCGACTCCTCTCCCTCCATCTTTGACAGGTTCACGAACACGAGTCAGCAGAAGCTGTCAGAGCTCGGCCGTATTAATATTCTGTTTTCGCTGGATGTTTCCTCTTCGCTTTAACGATGGGTGTTGCTCCTGCTGTCTCAGCGGGTGTCAGACTGTCTCTCTCCCTCTGCAGGTTTACCAGGGCAACAACATGACAAAAAAAAAAAAAAGGCCCTTCGGCGCGGAATTCAGCGATCGCATGTACGTGCGCATTTCCTCAGAGGCTTGTCACTATCGGTTAGATTCTGAGTCTTTCTTCCTCTGAGGTGGAATTAAAGGTCCCTGAGGCGAGCGCGGCCCTCAGAGGCGAGGGGTCGGCTCGGATCCTGATCCCGCGTGTTGATACTTGTGACTGACTCATAATGAAGCTGCCACATCTCACCGTGTTCCCATTGTCTCCTCCTCAGTGGTTAGATTATGTTTATCTGCAGATAGCGAATGCATTACGTGCTCCTCTAGTCAGACGGGGACGAAGCAATTACAGACAAAAAAAAAGGCTCCGATAGCCATGAATACATTACCAAGCAACAAACCCCCCCCTCCCCCCCCACCCCCCACTAATTGTACACTAGATAATTCCCGAGTCATGATTTGCACATCAAAAGCAATTCAGCCTTTTATCGAGATGAGCACAATTACGTTTCAACACCAGCCCCCCGGCTCCTCGGCAGCCGGCAGATGGACACGTCTGCTGCCGTGCCACTTCTGAAGAGAGCGGAGGGGTCCGGCAGGGATGCACATCCCCCTGCCTGGGCCTGACCACTTAGGAGATGACTGACAGCTGCGGTTACCATGGCGCCTGCCGCCGGGTCAGCCTGTGGTCGGCTCTGCCCCTCGCGACCGTGTCGGCGAGGCGGATGTGTGTCTGCGGCTCGACAGGAAGCGGGAGGCCGTGCAGGTGCGTTACGGCGTGGGCACAGAGGCGGAGCTTACCAGGCCTGGGACTTCTGTCTGGACATGCTCTGCCGCAGCCACTTGGAGTGCGGGGTCAGGTGGTAGATGAGCTGCCTGCAGATCTTGTCGGACGACTTGATGGTGTCTGCATCCTGCAGGAGAGAGAGAGAGAGAGAGAGAGAGGGAGAGAGAGAGAGGGAGGGGCCAGTGTTTAGGAAGACATTTAAAGGTGCAGCGCGTACGATTTCAGTCGTTTTTGTGTCACTTGCATAAGTGGATAAAAATGATGTGCTGACATTTCTACGAATGTATAATCACTTGAGTGTACGACTTCCTTTTAACAAGACCCTAAAACGAGCCCTTTAATGCGTGTTTACATCGGGAGCAGGTCCTCTCTATGGGGGCTGCTATGTTTTTACAGTAGCCCATGGTGGACAAACTAAAAATATTTTGAGATTCAATGACAACTGGGGGCTACCATAGGTTCTCCTGTAGAGAGGGAAGGGTGAGGTGATGGATACAACATGCAGCCTCACCTCTAGGTGTCACCAAATCTTACACACTGCACCTTTAAGCGACTGACAGTGCTCTGCAACTATTCATTTCCTGGATTTAGATGCTGCAAACTTTCCTGTCTTTACATTTCTCAGGGAGGAAGCCGAGAGGTTTGGTCTGAACAAAACACAATTTAGCCGCCCGGGTGGAGCGAGGAAATCTAATCTCATGCGGTGAGCGGCGCTGAAGTGGAAAACACAGGAAGTGCACAGGAGAAGCGAGATTCAACACAGCCGCCGCAGAACATTGATGATTTCATTTCATCAACCGTGTCGTGGCGGTTGGTGCAGACTGACTCTGTGGAAATGATTAAATATAGGTTGAAACAAACAGACTTATAGTATTCACAATCTATTTGATCAAAGGCTGACTCATATTGTGTTTTGTGGCTAATGTGAACATTGGTTACTAATTGTTCAGAGTTAATTGAGCCCAATGACCAATATTAAGAGGCAATATGTAATTCTCAGTGAGAGAGAAAGTCATTCTGTGTCCGAGGCTTTAAGGTTGATGGGCTTACACATGTGAGTGTAATGATTTAGAGCAGGGTTGTCAAACATATGGCCCGTGTTGTTGTTTACAGGTTATCATGCTATGATTTTACTGGCCCCGCCCTCATGCAATCAAAATGGGGACTATGTGGCCCCTTAAAGGTGCAGTGTGTAAGATTTTGGTCATTTTTGTCACTTCTAAAAAAGATTACAAAACAATTACATACTGATATTTTCATGAATTTATAATCCCCTAAATGTGTTATTGTTTTCTTCATGACCATTAAATGAGCCCATTAACGCATATTTACATGAGGTGCGGGTCCCTCTCACAACTTCACCTCTAGATGTCACCAAATCGTACACACGATGTAATGAGTGGACGACAGCTGAGTGTGCCTGGTGCCTTTTTGAATTAATTTAGTAATACCTTATAATCCAAAAGCATGAAAACAGATAACAGGCAGTCTGATCATCTTTAATAATACTGTAATATATTCCTTCTGTTCGTTCCCCGACTTTTTCCCCCAGCGTATATTTATAGGTTGCTACATTTCCCAGGTACGAGATTCCAGTATAAAAAATAAATCAGATAGTGGCATCGCACACGGCTCTGCAGGACTCAACACTCGGCATCCGTTCCTATTTCTAGCTCCTGGAGAGCAGCACGGTGCAGCACGTGTCTGCAGGATCGCTTTCAAGCCCGTGGCTGTCAAAATGTAAGTCGATAACATCCTGGGATTGGATTTCCATTGATCTGAGATGGCGTAACAAAAGGGACCCGTTTGAAGAATAGTTTTTAGGAGAGAAATACGCTCTCTTCTGCAACACGGAGCACGGTTTCCACAGTCACAGTGAAATACAGAAAACAACTGACCTTCTTAGGACATTGCATCTCTCGAGCCAGGCTGAGCAGCAGCTCGTGGGAGATGGGGTCCACCAGGTTGAGGAAGGCGGCGTTTTTGTACAAGATGTCGTTGAGGGAGCAACCTTCCAATCCCAGATCCTACAAACACAGAGATGAGATTATATGAACTTGCTTTTTTGTGTGTGCAATGTGTAAGATTTGGTGACATCTAGAGGTGAAGTTGCATGTTGTATTCATCAGCTCATCTTCGACATGCAGTAGAAGCTATGGTGTCCCTCAGTTGCCAATAAAGCTCAAAAGATGTTTAGTGCGCCCACTCTGGGCTACTGTAAAAACATGACAGCCCCAATAGAGAGGATGTGCTCCTGATGTAAATGTATATATATTAAAGGTGCAGTGTGTACGATTTCTGTCACTTCTAAAAATATTACAAAATAATCATATACGGACACTTTCATGAATTTATAATTACCTCAATGTAAAAAAAATTCAATAACCCTTTAACAAGCCCGCTAATCTATTTTCACATGAAGAGTAGGTCCTCTCTATGGGGGCCGCCATGTTTTTTTAAGTAGTATCAGTGGACACACTAAACCTCTTTTGAGTTTGAATGACAACTGAAGTCGACCATAGGTTCTCCTGCATGTTCAGCAGGGTGAGGGTGAGCTGATGGAGAACAACATGCCACTTCACCTCTAGGGGTCAACAAATCTTACACACTGCACCTTTAAAGAATTTCATCCATTCGTGTTGATTTCATAGAAATGTCAGTATATGATTTCTATCTACAGATGGAAATCTTACACACTGCACCTTTAAAAATGTATGAGAGGAGACGCTGATGTTTTCCTCTGCAGCGAGAGAGTGAAGTCTAGTGGGAGTCACAGGGAACGCGGTGTGATAGCATATATAATCACACTTCCACGGCACAGAGCTTTGTGCATATCCCAACATGGAGCCAAGGAGCTGGTGTTTATAAAAACAACCACTGTCACATCCATTTGCATTTCCATTCAAACCCTTCCTGCATGAACTCTCTCTCTCTCTCTATATATATATATATATATATATATACTGTATTTACATAGCTAATCCCCTGCCTGAGTTGTCATGTATATTTCTGTCTCATCGCATTTAAGGCAATTCTCCCCTTATCGTCGTACGACAGTGGCGCTGGGTTTTAAATGTGATTTAGGACATAAAAATATCTTTGAAGGTGAGACGAGGCAGCTTCCTCGCGCATGTGACGGATTCAAAAGTATATCTGCAGTGACAACAAATCAAAGGGGAAGTACGAAAGGAGCAGAAGCTGTGTGAGGATGAGGGTGATGAGGCAGAGCTGATGTGTGAGGACGACAGTTTCCTCTTATTTACATGTCCACGCTCAAGGTCAGGGGAGGGTGAACACATGAAGAGTGAACACATGAACGCATCTATATTTCCAGGGGGCTACATAAGAAACCCAGATTGTTCCCGGGGGGCCAAACAAACTTTCTTATATCAAGACCCATTGTTATCATTCCAAGAAATGTCTGAAAACATCATATGGTCAGTGCATTTATGTATCATCCATCTTATCTTAATTTCTGTAACAATTACTCCAAACATCATCACATGGATGTGAAAACACCATAACTTCATAGTCAGTTAGCAGATGTGGGTGGCAGTGGCTCAGAGGTTAGGGCAGTCGCCTTCAGAAGCAAAGGTCACTGGTTTGAATCCCACTCGGACCCTGCTGCAGTGTCACCGGCCCTGACACCCTGATACCCTGAATGGAATAGAAAATAAATACCCCATGACCCAGATAAGTGGTTGAAGATGACATGAAATGATTGGATGTGTGAATAATTCAACATTCTGCACCAAATGCTTTTTAAATGAAAGTGTTTTGTTTTGTAGACAATAATAGTCCAATTTAATAAATGCAGCCAGTTCCCTTTTGCTCAGAAATACAGAAAAACACTTATTTTTAAAGCAAACTGGACTGGAAACAAGTAGTACTTTTATTTTGAAGGGTAAGAAAGCGAGGGGGGGGAGGCGCTGAGAACGGAGGCTACTGGACGCAGCTGGACTTGATTGGGCTCAATCCTTGCATGTAAACATCAAGCATGGCAGTATCACACACGCAGGAAATGGAAGCATTTCAAAATAAGAGCATATTTTGGCTAATTTTGCCGAGCTTCATGAATAAAACAGTGACGCTCATGCTCACATTCCCAGGTCTGCTCAAGGTTCCCATGCATCTTTAATGGAAGAGGCAAGTCATTGACACATACTTGCACACACACACACACACACACACACACACACACACACACACACACACACACACACACACACACACACACACACACACACACACACACACCAGCATGAGGCCGTGGATCCTCCTCCCTGTGTCTGCAGCGCGGCTCAGATCCCTCCTCATATCTGGAGCGGAGCTCGGTGTTCTACTCACCGAGTATCTCAGCCTCCGTTTACACTCAGAGAGCAGATCACAGGTCTGCCTGCTGCAGAGAAAGTCAGGCCTATCGAATGAAAAGGGGGGGGGAGCTGGTTTGCCCGTGTCCCGTGTGATGTGGCCGTCACGGAGCCTCGGCCCGGGCCGGTTTACCTCATCGGCTTGATTAAGGAGGTTCCACTCTCTCTCTCTCTCTCTCTCTCTCTCTCTCTCTCTCTCTCTCTCTCTCTCTCTCTCTCTCTCTCTCTCTCTCTCTCTCTCTCTCTCTCTCTCTCTCTCTCTCTCTCTCTCTCTCTCTCTCTCTCTCTCTCTCTCTCTCTCTCTCTCCCCTGGTTTCAGAGTAATTAAAGGCGGATTGGCCGACAGCGTGAGGACGGAGGGGGGCCTGAGGGCGGGGAAACAAATGAGATCAGCGAAGCCGCTGTCACATTTTGAGTGTACCTGCATCTTTTATTGCTACGTCTCCCAGAGCAGCAACATATACGTATGAGGAAGCTGTGAACACAGACCTCTGCCTGAGATCCAACAGCACAGGGATATATTGGTCACGACTACACACTTATATCAACTATTTCTTTTCACATATTAAAAGGACTCGTGTTCTGGGCCTGAGCATGTTTAAACTGATCTTTTCGGGGCTTTGAGATGTTTTCTGAAAGATGACTAGATAGAATTGAAGGGAACATATCGTGCGGATGCAGCAGATTACATTTGTAGCTCTGCGACCTGTTCTCTTCGGGTGAGCTCTGGGATCAAAATAGTCTCTGTGGGGACAAGAACAATTAATAAAAGCTTTTGGAGAAGCGTCGTGTTTATCTTGTGGAACACGCAGAGCTCCGGGGCTTACTGAGAGAGAGGAGAGTGATGGAGTGATGGTGGGGGAGGGGAGGGGAGGGGGCTGCATTAGACCAGGCTAAAGAGAGGAAACGAGGACAGCGCTCTGTGTTTGTCTTGTCGATCTGATGTAAAGACAAGGGTAAACTTGGGCTGAGGTGATGACGCGCAGGATGCAGTGGCTTCTTCGGGGGGAGTGGGAGCTGTTCTGCGCGGTGCACGTCTGTCCACGTCACGCTGAGTCATGCTGAGGCTGCCACTGAAAGTATGTGTCACAGGTGTTGGCCTACTTTCCCTGCACACAAACATTTGTGGGCAAAGCGGCGGCAATAAGAGCAAAGTCAGAGTTCAGGGGAGGTAACACCTGTGCACGTGCACGGCAGATTAAACTATACGTGCGCACACTCGTTCCTCTCGGCACGACACTCACTTGCACGACGCGTCCAACAACCACGGACCCCATCACTCACCATCACACCTCAGTGTGCGATGGAAGGCCTCATCCTGAGCTATTTGATCCATTCTTTATATTCCATCTCATTGATTTGTTTATTTGATCGGACGCCAAACCACAAAGTCTGGATCCTCAAACAGCCCTTTGAAAGCGGGTCAGTGAGAATGAAGATGCCCTCGCTCTGTGAGTTCTAGGCTCCGAACGGTTCACATGGTTATATATGTGTAAGAGCATGTAAACAAAGCTGTGGCAGAGAGGGTCAGCGGGTCGGCGTGCTCGTCCGAAGAAAACGGTCGGTGGTTTGATCCCCGTCTTCTCCAGTTTACGTGCTGAAATGTCTGTGTAATATGTTGATGCTAAACTGGCCAATTGTTCTCACTGAGAAAACCACATCTTACGGTATATTAGTATTTGTATATATATATATATATATACACATGTGCTCTACATGAGTGTGTGTAATGAAGTGAATGTTAGCTGTAAACATATAGGAGGGGTCATCAAGACTTGAAAAGCACAATATAGATACAGACAAGCTTATACTTCCATCATAGTGAGGTGTTGTTGTTGCCATGTATCATTCCCTGCCCCCTTTCCCTGTCAGCAACCATCCAATGCAAATGTGTATGAGTGTAGACTTCAGTGGCATCTTGTGGTGAAGTGGCATGTTGCAGCTGAATCCCCCTCACATCAACATTCTCCTCCAGTTGTGTAGGAAAACCTACTTCTACTGTCAGTGATAGTCAAAGCTCAAAATGTTTTGTTTTGGTCCATTGTGGGCTTCTGTCAAAACATGGTGGTGCAACATGGCTGCCTCCTCAGAGAGGAGCTGCTCCTGATGTAAATAGTAAAACACTCATGCTGAGGTACAGTCAGGCGATTAAACACTCATTTAAAAACTTGCATGGTATCACTTTTACTTTTTGAACCACCAACCACCTTTAAGTCTCACCCTGACCTGTGTGTACTGTATGTTTTCTATTGAGTGGGCCATGAAGTCCTGATATAGACTAAGAGCCGCATTTTTTACTGTGTTACCACAAAGAGCCACATCATACACATGGGCACACATAAACATCACCCCATCCCTTCCTCTCTCACACACACCTCTGCTCAGCCAAATGTATTGTAAATGTCACACACCAACATGATAACGACAGAAATGGACTCCTACAGTAGTAAGAGCACAGGACAGTCATTTTCAACAATCAACGTTGTGAGCACTGTCTCACACACAAACTCTCAGTTCAACCAAGTCCACAAACAAAAACATAATCATTTACAACAGCGTTTCTCTTACTATGCATGTTGCTTAGTGGGACTTCTGGCATTCCTTGCCTTGAACAATCCTCTTCAAATCTGGCTTGGATTCCGTTGTTGCCACTCGAAGCAATTCTTTGACACGGGTGTCGGTCAAAACAGATCGATGCTTTGGTTTCAGGTGTTTCAGAGTAGAAAACGCAGACGCATGTTGACCCAAACATTGACAGTATCTTAAGCGCAGCCCGTTTGACATGGGGGTATTTTTCCATTGGCACACTTTTCCAGAACTCAATGGTCCCTTCCCTCAATGCAGCTTTCAGTTGGTCCTCCTCATAAAGATCGATCATCTCCAACTCAGCCTCATCTGTGAGGAGCGGGGCTTTCAAACAGTCCGTCTGCGCATTCAATGGGTCGACGAGGAACCTCATCTGTGGCCTTTTCAGTTGTAGATCATGGAACCGGGTCACGAAGCTTTCGTGCAGGTCTTCAACCAGTGTTGCATATCTGGCTCTTTGCTTATTCAGGGCGGTGCTGGTGACTTGCCCGCTGGCTTTTAGCAGAGTGGGAAAATGCGTTAAATCTCCCTTTTGAATATGAGCCTTGAACAGCTTCAGTTTGTTGACAAACGCAAACACACGTTGCACCAGGTCAGGCAGCATTTTTCACTTACCCTGCAGGGTCAGGTTCAGTCTGTCCAAGTGACACAGCACGTCGAGCAAAAAGGCCAGATCCATAATCCGCTCGAGGTCGGAGAGCTCGGGATAGTCCTCGTCCTTCTCTTCCGTGAACAGTTTCACGGCATCCAAAAGCTCCACGAAGCGAGCGAGCACCTGGCCTTCTGACGGCCACCTCACGGTGCAGTGCAGCGGCAGGTCTCCTGGAAGTCCTCGGTCCAGCTCAGCCATGAGATCTTTGAATGGCCTGTGGTTAAGCGCATGTGTGCGGATGTAGTTGACGAGTTCCATCACAGGCTTCGTGACGTTGTCTACATTCAATGATTTAGACACGAGTGGCTCCCTGTGGATGATGCAGTGGAAATTCCAAAACTCGGGAAATGTTTGGTCAGCTTTGCACAGCCCCACAAGTCCGTTCGCAGATCCGATCATGGCTGGCGCTCCATCCGTGGTGATTGCAGTTCGTTTCGGTACGGGCAGATTTGCTTTCGCAAATGCAGTCATCGTTATTTCTTTCACATCTTTGCCTTTAAATGGCGCAACATCAAGGAGTTCTTCTTTGATCACACAATCGTTTGACACAGACCGTGCAAATATTGCCAACTGAGGCTTGTCTTGTATGTCACGACTCTCATCCAATGCGACACTAAAATACTCACATGCTCGAAGGTCCGAGTGCAACTGTGATTCAATAGCCGCGTTAATGTCCGATATGCTGTGTTCAACAGTGTGGCGGGACAGTTGGATGTCTGATACCAGTCGTTTTAGTTTGTCGTTTTCAGGAGACAAAATTTCAACAACGTCACTGAGGCATTTTTTAACGAACTCCCCTTCGTTGTGTGACTGATACGATGCAAGCGTCACGGTCTGAGTGTTTGGGAATTTTTTGGAAAAACTGTACTTGCTTTTCTGCCTGACTTTTCAAAGTGGCCAACTTGTGCTTGCGAAATTCAGTCTCTTTTGGAAATTCCTGATGGATGTTAGCATGGAGTGAGCTGAAGTGGCGCTGAAGATTTGAAGCTTTGAAATGCGCTAATGATGCCTGACATATAAGGCAGAATGGCTTCAACAAAAAAATACAAATTCTCCCACTCTGTTAAAAACGTCCTGTGTTCATCTTCATATTTTCGTTTAGCCGTGCATTTTTTCCCTGCCATTTTGAGAGCGAAACTGACACAAAATGTTTACTCAAATGGTTTTACCCATACTGACGAAAATACCGTAATGAACTCAAGCGAAGCAAACACGCACATTAAAAAAAACACAAACACAAATCTTGATATGAACGTAAGAGCCGCATGAAACCAGACAAAGAGCCGCATGCGGCTCAAGAGCTGCGGGTTGGCCAGGCCTGATCTAAAGAGTAAAGATCTGTGTTTGTATCCAGACTGTGATTCTCTGCGAAGCCACCGAATTGTAGATGTATCGGCTCTAAGTGATTCTGTGGATCAGAGGTGTCAAAGTCATTCAAGTTCAGGCGCCATGTTTGATCTGAAGTGGGCGGGACCAGGAAATCACAGCACGATGCCCTGTAAACAGCAACAACGTTAAAGGTCTCCCTTTGTTTTGCTCCAAAAAAGCTCCAGTACAGTCGCGTTTGTCAGGAAACACAGTTGATTACACTTTGTAAAAATCCTGTCCGGGGCCGGATCGGAGCCTGTGCTGGGCCGGTTCTGGCCCGCGGGCCGTATGTTTGCTGGAGATACATTCAAACAAGAAGCGCTTTGGTGGAATGGTCTTCAAAGGTGTGATTTTCCATCTTCTTCTTCTCTCCTCAGATTGATGGACACGGTTCGGCAGCAGAAGAAGAAGCAGTGTCAGCACATTCTCTCCCTCGACCCGCGCTCCAATCGATTATTGATCCGTCAAATCACAGACTGATGGTCCGTCGCTGATCAAGTAAAAGTGAAAAAAAATGAAAAGACTCA
>JAFBJT010106843.1:79156-105182 GCA_016785325.1 Chascanopsetta lugubris | reverse complement strand
TGTACCATTTTCTTTTAAATCCAATTAATAGATAGGTCAAAGAAATAATTAAGAGATATGACTAATCAAATCAATTACAAGTTTCAGCCCTAATCAAAGGTAAGGTATTGTATTTTGGCAGCATTATGGATATTTCCCATCATATTCCTTTTCCCCAGTGGATCAATCCTTTCAATTTTAATTTCCATTTGTCTGTGTTACGATCCTGCTCTTTTTCCCTCCCTTTCTCACATTCACTACACCCTGTCAGCTCATCAGTCAATCACCAGCCACACCCACTCCCCACAGCTGCACATCCTCAGTGCAATCACCACTCACCTACTTAAGCCCCAGTCATACACACACCCTCTGTCAGTTTGTAATGTCCATTACTTACCTCTCAGCGTTCTCTACCTTGCCTGCTCGATCCCAACCCTTGCCTGTTCTGGACGTGCTCTTGTCTCCTGCCGTCGATAACCTGAGCTCTACGTCTGTACTCCACTACGAACTCTGTCTGATCCTGATGGCTCGTGTTACTACCTCAGGAAAGCTTGCAAACCTAAAATCGTTGTCCTGCTTGTTTGTACTGTGTTTGGGTCCTGACTACACCCCTCACAGTCTGAAGCTGACAGGACTGACAGGAATGTTGTTTTGTTTTCCAGGTTTTCTCTGGGTGTGAGCTATTTTGGGGTTTTCTTCAACTTGTCCAGTCTCTCTGGAAACCCCTATCTGAACTACTTCCTGTTGTTTATGGTTGAGATCCCAGCATATGTTGCCACCTGGTCAGCGGCATGCAAGCTTCCTCGTCGCCTCTCCTTTATCATCTTTGCCCTCGTGGGGGGGCTAGCATTGCTGCTCATTCAGGTCACAGGGACCAGTGAGTAAAACAAATGGTTGTTTTGTTTTTTTTACAAATTTGAATATTTCTACTGACCTAAAAAATTCTTTTTTTACAGTTTAAAGTAAGACGTTAGAAATTTTGGAAACAAACATCCAAACACACGGATAATGTTGTTTTAGCTGGGAATGACATTAGCTAGCAAACAGATGATCGCGTCAATCAAAAAAGATAGGCTAAGGCTAGCTCTATGTGGTGGTTGAAACGTGTTTTGAGTGCCGATTATCATGTATTTAGCAATGACTGCTCCTTATTTCAATCCAGAGTTCATCTATTCCTTGTTTTCATCAGCTGTAGATTAGCTCTAGTAGCTGTTAGCTAGCAGGGTTAGCCAAAGTATTTTCTAATCCCAGCACTGACTGGGAGTTCATAGGAATTCACAGCAGAGCCATATTGTGTTTTGAAAAAGAGATTGGAAGACATGTTACACTCTCTCTGCAGGTCATCCAGCTGTCACCTTGTCCCTGGTGCTTCTGGGTAGATTTGGCATCCAGGCCAGCAGTGGGATGATGCGTGTTTACAGTGCTGAGCTGTCACCTACTGTCATCAGGAACACGGCCATGTCATCCTACACAGTGTTGAACAGAATGGGGTCGTCTATCGCTCCATACCTGCTGCAGCTTGGTGAGACCTTCCTATCGCAAACATTTCTATAGATCGATAGACTGAGAACTAAGTAATAAGGACTTGTTTTCCCTACACTTTCGTTTTTAAAGGGTCAGTTCACCCAAATGACAAAAATAGATCAACAATTCAAGTGAGATTTTACAATTTATCAATAACTTTGAACAGGGAGAGATTTCTAGATTAATATAACCCAAATTACTTGCATGGATTAAAGTTACAGTGTGTGATATTTTAGGAATTTTTCTCGCCTCCTAAAAATATTACAGAACAATTACATTCTGACATTTTCATGAATTTATAATCCCCCATTACCCTTAAATAAGCCCATTCAGGTATTTACATGAAAACAAGGTCCTGGCTATAGGGGCTGCCATGTTTTAATTACACCTGAAGTCTACCATAGTTTTTCCTGTATGCTCAGAAGGGTGAGGGTGAGGTGATGGATACAACATGTAACTTCAGCTCTAGATATCACCAAATCTTACACACTGCACCTTTAATATACCATGATAGATTTTATTTTGTGGACTTGGTGAAATTACCAAATGGTTTCCTCTCCAGCCGACGTCTATCAGTTCCTGCCCTGGATAGTGGTGGGTGTCCTGTCTCTGCTCAGTGTTCTAGTCTGCATCTTCCTGCCAGAGACCTTCAAGCAGCCACTTCCTGACACCATCCAGCAGATGGCATACACACAGAGGCAACACTTTTACTTATAACTGCTATGTTAATATGTAATATTCAACAGCAGAATTGTTTAACCACTTATATGCATGTCTTGTCATTTGTTTTACAGGTTCAGGTGGCCATGGACCTCCACTCCTCCCTCAAAGGAGAATTGGGAATTGCCAAAAGATCAGATAATGGCACCTGAGATCATTTGCACAACTCACCTTTAAGACTCTTGATATATATTTTTGGAATAATTTTCAAGTTCTGTTTTCAAGACTGTTACAGTTTCCTTTGTCCTTATGTGGGTTGTCGCTGCGTCTCAAGCAAACCAGTTAGCCAGCATCATTGGTAGGAGAAGCACACAAGTATGTTCATGCATAATTAATGTTTATTTTGCTTACTGACGATGTATCCATCTATAGTTTAACAGTGGGTTGAATACCCAGTATTAGCCATCTGAAGGGAGCAGGGCGAGACTCCGGCTGACTGCTGTAGCTGTTGACGTAGGTCATATGTCAGAGGATGTGACGAATATTTAATTCAACAAAATATTACATTTCATCAATTTAAAAAAACTAGTGTCACACTATCACTTTGATCTCCCAGATAATAGGTGTTTCCTGTGAAAGAAAAATCAAATATAGAAAATAACGATGATCCCCCCCACCCCCCATATTATTGGGTTTTTGTAAGCTAAAGGGAGCCATTGTGGAAGTGCTGAAGAGCAGCATGTGGCTCTAGACCCCTGCTCTAGGACAATGCAGACATTGAAACTTGAAGAAATTAAGAAACAGAATGAATATATTTCCTCTGAACTCAGTGAGCTTATTGGGATTAATGGAATATTTCTAATTGAAACCAGACAGCAGGTAACTTCACCAGAATTCAGTTTACTGTGTTGTTGTTTCTACTCATGAGTTGGATCCCGCATATTATTTCAAATCCAGTTTATCTAGAATCCAAATCAGATCATATGTTATCTAGACGCACTATACAGATAATTGTAACAAAACAAAAAGAGAGAAACAACAGTTCCCAGCATGATTAGTATTGTAAGGAAGAAATATTCCCTTCATGTCGGATTTTTGTCTTGAGATGAGAAAAAGGGGACAATGTTTGAATTATGAAAATTAATTCAATTTTGTATATACATATGAAAATTATATCAATTTAGCTTTGTTCCTGTAGTAGCAGACAGCATAGTATGGTAGTACTACTACGTTTATTGATAATAACTTGAATTTTTTTAATAATAACGTGATTTTTATTCCATTGTCTTTATCTAATCTACAGGCAGGTTGTGCAGTTTCTGGGGGCACTTGAACGCCTCAAGAGTCTGAATCGTATGGGGCGTGGCTAGCTTGAGTGTAGTTCCGCCCCGGAAACATGGCTTCTTTTATATCAAGCTACACGAGGTTATACCTGACAAAATGGGAATAGGCCTTGAAAGTAAAAGCAAATCATACACGGGTTTTTAATGAAATCAGAACATGGACTCAGAAGATAAAATTGTATAAGTAAGTTATTTAGAGTTTTATATTTTATTCTCATTAATTGTTTTTACATTTTCTTAACTTTATTTACTCTTAAGAAGATTTACAATTTATAATTAATTCAATCTAAATTCTAAAAAACATTTTAATTGGATTTTCTTTAAATTCTTTTCATTACTGATAGTTTTGTTTTGTTCATTGAGCGTCTCCAAAATAAAAATAAATACATAAATGAACCATCATCCACAGTGTGCTCTAAGGAAATATTCCCCCTGAGTTTACCTTTTAATTTGAAAACCTCTTCATCGGAAATTCGACTCCACTTTCGTCCGGCTTCACTGAGGCTGCGCAGAGCAGCAGCTGTACCGCCTGTTCTCCCCTTCTCTCTCTCTGTCTGTGTGTGTGTGTGTGTGTGTGTGTGTGTGTGTGTGTGTATAAACTATTGTAGAACAAACCGAGAAGAAACACACATCTACTGGGATTTTTTTAAAGGTAAATATTTTCTGTGCGACTCGATTCTTCAGCCGGGGGAAGAGGAGGAAGAAGAGGAGGCGAAGGAGGGAGAGCTGCCGTAGAGAAGGAGACAAGGGAAGACGAGAAGGACGAGTGGGATAAAAAAAAAAACGGGTGTGTAAAATGCTGCGGATTTGAGTGAAAGGTAAGAAATGGCGCCTGGTCGATACTCAAAGGTGATTTATGTCTGCGGAGTAGATGGAGTCTGGGCTCGAGGTCTGAGCCACAAAAGCCGCAGCCTGGAAGAGGAGGGGGCGGGGGGTTCTGCTGAATGTAGGTCATTGTGTTTGTGGGCCGAGCCGAACCAGGCCGAAATGAACCGAGAGGAGCCGAATCAGACCGAGCCGAGCCTTGTCGAGCCGTGACGTGCAGCTCCAGGCAGACTGGTGGTGATGATGATGATGAAGAAGCCACGCTGCAGGACTAAATGATACTGCAGTGACCAGGCTAACCACAAGTACTGCTGCTATTTCCCATCATAATAATTATACAAATAATTATACAATTTACAAATTTGATTTTCCTTTCAAATGCAGTCATACCAAAAAAAGAAAAGATTTTTTAAAATCAGTTAATGTTACATCTCCTTAAGTTGGTTGTTGGACCAGAACCTAGAATCTAGACCTTCTTGTCTGTCTTTACCATGAAGGCCATGTGGACTAGTATCTGGTTCTTTGGACTCAGACCGATGAGCCAGTCAGGTCCCTCCAGCATGGTGGACGTGTCTGACTATGTGGCTTGAGGCTCATTTTAAGGACCAGTTGGATTCCCATCCAGGCCTGGGTTTGATATTGTGGACTAGAGTCTGATTAAGTGAACTCGGACCAGTATCTAGTTCTTTGGACCAATGTCTGAAGTTACTGTTTGAACCAGTGTCCAAGCTTGTAGGACTTGTGTTTGACTGTGTGTGGTACCGGGGTGATACCTGGTTGCTAGCATCTAGACCAGCTGGACTATTGCTTAGACCACTCGATCCAAGTCTGGTAGGTGTCGTGGTCTATCTGCTGTGTTGTAATTATCTTAACTCTGAGAGAAGAGCACCAAGTACAATGTTTGTTTGTTTTTTTCATTTGAAGCAAAACGTTGGCAGAACATTTTGTTTTGCCTCAGGTTCACATCTGTCAGAGTGTGAAGATAATGAAGGGAACAGGTTTTCCGTTTGATGACTAAAACATCCAGAGAAGATTCGATGTCAGGACGTGTGGACTCATCCAGACCTGTCCAGGACTGTTCTTCAGGCCTTAGATCAGTGTCTGATTTTCAGGACTACTGTCTATCTTCACGGACAGCTTGACTAGCTGCTGTCACACTGATCGACTCGCCTCTGGTCATATTCACCACCACATGGACTCGTTGCTGTCATTTTGAATCAATGTCCGACCCTGTTGGACCACTGCCTGTCATTGTGAACCACCATATGGGCCCTTGGGGGTTAGTTTCCACACCTGTTGGTCTCGTGCCTGACACCAAGGACCAGTGTTTGGGTGTCAAAGCTTGTCTAAACCTCTTCCTTTGGGGTTTTGACCAATGCTGACATCGTAGACTAGTGTTGTTGGGCAAATGTCTGATATGGGAAAACACTGCTGGTCAAGTCTTGGTTAAGGATGCTGGACCAGCATCTTGAACTTGTGTCTGACAATGTGGAGTGGTACCTGGGCTGATGGCTGGTATCCAGACCAGTTGGGTTAGCATGTAGAAATCAAGGACAGGGTTTGACATCATGGACTAATGTCTGGGCCTGTTGGACTACATTATGCACCAGTTTCCAATCATGCAAGACTTGTATTACAATCTGTGTGGCACCAGAACTTGTTGGTCTCAGACGCAGTAAGAATGTACAAGCGACAAAAACCATGCGGTCATGTGACTGTTATTTTGATTTGCCCTTTCGGTGATAACGAGTGAGCCTCTCATTCTTAGCTTTGTGTTCGTGTGTACTTACAGATGTCTAACATAAACATGGAAGCCACCATCATCCTCCCCATCCTCAAGAAGAAGCTGGCGTTTTTGTCAGGTTGAAACCACACTTACACACACACTCACACACACACACATGCACAAACTAAGTATGTGATAATATGTCAACGGTAGATGTTTTTAATTTTATGCTTTGAATTTATTCAGGGGGCAAAGACCGGCGCAGTGGTCTGATCCTGACTATCCCTCTGAGTTCAGATCAGACCAGTATGGAGGAGCTCAGCGCCACGCTCGACTACCTGCTCAGCATCCCCAGGTAAACACATGCATGCAATAGTTGTGACAGTCTTGTGTGTGTCTACGTTATAAGCCTCTCAGACTCATTTGAAGTCACTGATCTGTACGAGGCTGCAGCTTCAGAGTCCATGTTCAAAGGTTTAAAGGATGATTTCACTTTACTACAACTTGGGTCTTATCTCATTTGGCCTAAATAGGAGACAATGGTGACGATAGGACGAGCTTTTTGTTCACAGCCTGCTTCCATTTGCAGTTTAGTTGTTGGTTAAACACATTATTGGGTCAGAAGCTCTCTTATAGCTGTAGGTTTTAGATGTTCTCTGATGTCTGGAGGTTAATATCCAGTGAATTCAACACTAGCAGGACAGCTCTGCAAAAGTGAAACCAAATTCTCTCAGCACTTGAGAATCCTTCCTCCTCCATGTTAGTAGACGGGACATCCAAACAAGATTTGACACTTCGAAAACGGTGACATTTCTTGAGTGTATTTAACTGTCATTTTTCTTCACGATTCTAGAGTGAGTTCTTTATATTACATCAGGATCAGGTCCTCTCTATGGAGGCGGCCATGTTTTACAGCAGCACGGAATGGACAAACTAAACACCCTTTGAGCTTTAATGAGAACTGATGGCTACCAAAGGTACATGCTTTGAACGGAAGGGTGAAGAGAGGGATGTGCAGATGCAACATGGAACATCACCACTAGATGTCACCAGACCCTACACATAGATTCATGTTTGTTGTGTGTAGCTCACTGACCTTGTTCAATGAAATGTTTCCCCTCTCTCTCTCTCTCTCTCTCTCTCTCTCTCTCTCTCTCTCGCTCCCTCAGTGAGAAATGTAAAGCCCGAGGTTTCACCGTCATCGTGGATGGACGCAAGTCTCAGTGGAACATCGTGAAAACTGTGGTGCTCATGTTGCAGGTACAAAGATGGTTGATTCCCCTTCATATACACGATGACAGCCAAGCAGACAGCTGTAACAGTGAAAGAATGCTGATGTTGCTGTTCTCAGAATGTGATCCCAGCTGAGGTGTCGCTGGTCTGCGTGGTCAAGCCCGATGAATTCTGGGATAAGAAGGTCACGCACTTCTGCTTCTGGAAGGAGAAAGATCGGCTGGGCTTCGAGGTGAGTCTAGAACCAGAGATCAGTTTTTCGGAGTGATGACACTTTATTGAAATTATTTCGGTACAGTTTATTAAATTTGAGCTCGGATGCAAGATCTAGATGAGCCTCCCTAGACGTTGCTTCCAGGTTTGGTTTTATATAAGCTCAAGTTTAGAGAACAACAAGGTGTAAAGTTGGGACATTATAAAGTTAACAGCGTGTTGCAGCCTGACTCTAGAATTCCTGTGTCACTCAGCCGGTCCTTTACTTTGGTAGAGGTTGACATATTAAGGCCTCCTCGAGACAGGAGAGTATTTGTTTCTAATAAGGGCAGAGATAAGTATATGCAAACACACACACGCACGCACGCACGCACACACACACACATATGCACACAATCATTGATTGTGCTGTTACTTGATATCAAACAGAGACAAATATAATAGCCCTGAGTGTCATTATCTGCCCTAAGTGCTGCTGGAAACCTGAGCCAGGATCGATTGTGTCTGTGTTTTTGTGTGTCAGTGTGTTTCAGTGGGTGTGTGTGTGTGTCTGTATGTCTGTGTGATATTTGGCCAGTGGCCTCCTCCTCTATTATAACAGATGGTTTTACTGACAGAGATCAGTCAGCACTGTGACCCAGATTTATACGCCCATGTTGGCTCTACGGCAACAGCCGTTGCTATGGTAACCCACTAAGCAATCAAGTTACTGAGTCTGTATATAACTTCATTGTTATGTATGGATCGTTTCCATTAATGGTAGGATCCCTTTCTTATGTCAAAGTGGGGTCGTCTTTGTTTATCAGCTGACTTTCCACAATGGTGCGTTCAGGGACACTGGGACGCTTGCACAGTTTGGACACTGTTGCTCATGTTTAAGCCGTGAGTCCAGTAACATGTGGTTTGTAGGATTGTTTGGACACTGAATATGTTTTGTGAGAACAAGCATTTGGTGTTTTGATTTGAAAAATGTGTGTGGAGTGGATATGCCGCTCGTGTCTCGTGCCAAGAAGGCCATGTTGACGTTCTCTCCGCAGAGTCACTCAAACTCATAGAGCCTCTATAGAGGTGGAGGGGTGGGGCTGGACACCAGGAGGAATCACTTACATGTTGGATTCAATCTGGATGAATGGGTGGAACCAGGAAACCCCCCCCTCCCTGCTTAATCATTGTGAGAGAGGGCGTTAACCTTGGTAGAGGAATCTGCTCTCTGAGTCTCCCTCTAGTTTAATTCTGTTAAACTTCCTAGTGTCCTCACTGTATTCACACACACACACACACACACACACACACACACATATACACACGGCTGCTGGAGGAGGATTCCTGTGACTATGTGACTCATCTTAAGTATGGACTGTGGTGTTTGTGTCGCACAGCTGCTCTAACGTCTAACTTTTTAACTTCACACACACACACACACACACACACACACACACACACACACAGCTGAATACAATATCTCTGACAGCATCTGCTGCTGTGAGACAACTGGGAGACAGACACACCCCTAGATGTCTTACTGTCCAGGTATTTATAAATCATGTCGCTCGGGGTTGTTTACATCTTAATGACAGTATAATTATCATAACATTATAATATATCCTCTCAGGGCAAATTGTTTACTTGGTGTTAACTAAGAGCTGAACCTGTTTACTTAAGAAAAAAAGATGAGCTCTTGAGGGCTGTTCTTGAAGGCTTCGCGCTCTAACATCCAGATTTAGAACACTTGTGATTCATGAGCTATGTTGGTGATGGACTGAGGGAATGAATGGTGTGATTCATGTGTATATGAGTAAACCAGCTGAAGTTACCCTCAGAGTCTTTCATGTGTCAGACCAGAATGTCTGTCTTTTGAGTCAGTTGTCTTTGTCCTCTGATGTCCCAAGTCTTTGTGGCAGAAGTATTTATGATTGGTGTGTAACGGCTGTGGAAACACTTGCCACACCTAAAGCTGCTTTTAGCTGCAGACGACTGTGGCTCCCAGAGAGAGAGAGAGAGAGAGAGAGAGAGAGAGAGAGTTAAGAGACTAATTCCTGATGTTGAGACGAGCAGATCACCAGATTGGAATTAAGATAAATATTGTAATGAGACCAAGAAAAGTTTATTCATTCATCTGTTTACTGATCTAATAACTCTCAGGAATGTGAGGAAGAAATCACTTGGAATCCACGGTGGTTGAGGGCATGAAAATGTTCAGACTTTTTCTAGATACCATGTGATTAACATGTATTTCTCTTCCTGTCAGGTGATCCTGGTTTCGGCCAATAAACTGACCCGATACATCGAACCCTGTCAGCTGACAGACGACTTTGGCGGAAGTCTCGACTATGACCACAATGACTGGCTCAACAAGAGACTGGTCACTATTACTTAAATTCAGATTAAACCCTTTGTTGCCATGGTAACCGGGCACGAGGTCTGATTACGTTTATTTTTGCGTCTCGTTTTCAGGTTTTTGAGAAGTTCACCAAGGAGTCGACGTCGCTGTTGGATGAGCTGTCGATCATTAATGACAGTGACAAGAGTAGTTCGGTGGACAAGGAGAAGTACGCACACACACACACACACACACACACACACACACACACACACACGCACGCAGATGTAAAGCTCCAGTTTGAATGTGTGTGTGTGTGTGTGTGTGTGTGTTTTCTCCAGATCAGCTGACTCTGCCCTTTTGCCATCCTTTGACCCCGAGACTGTTCTACAGACAGGTAACTATCATCCTTTCCCATGTAAACCTCCTTTAGACTTACATGTCATAATCCACATGTTACGACAATCGTACACTGAGAGGAGGCCCATTCCTTTAGTTGTTATGAAAACTCCATTGGGGTTACGTTTGTTTATTCTGGGCTATAGTAAAAACATGGTATTCTCAACATTATATACTGGGGTCTGGGGAAAGCATTGGTGGTCATTCCTGTCTCTGGATTATCTCCTGTTGGACGACAGCTCCTGAGAACGTCCACTGGAGCATTCAGGAGATTATCCAGAGATCACTGCATGTCTGACAGCCTGGCTCATGCTTTTGCATTGCAGCTACACTAGACCCTATAAATAGACCTCTACTATGTACCCCAACATGCCCCCCGCAAATAAAAGAAGCCCCACATTGAGGCAACACAGACCACAAGAGGTGTGACCACATCTGTGCTACAAGAGACACTCAGCCACCAGCATTTTTGCTGAATGCTGACGAGTGTTTCGGCAGTTTAATTGCAGTGGTATGCACACACACACACACACACACACACACGCACACTAATGCACAACTATGAACCCTCACAACCAAGCACAGGCTACGATTGTACCTACGTTGTCGCGTCAATGCACCATGAATCCGCCTTCACTCTGCTGCCAAGACCTGCAGCTAATTAGACAATGGATGGGTGGGTGATGGATGGATTTACTGGACTGAGCCGTGCGTGTGCATGCGTGTGTGTGTGTGTGTGTGTGTGCGCGCGCGCGCATGCATGAGATTGCTTGGCAGAGGTGAAAGGAGTCTTTGTTTGTGGTACCACCCTCCTCCCTCTACTAGCTCCGTTCATTATCTGACAGCATGTCCTCAAACACTGACGTGTTATTGTTTCACATGCTTTTATAACAGGCCTTTAACTCTCTAACCAGCCCTCTCTCCTCTGCGTGTGCAGGTCATGAGCTGCTGTCAGAGCTGCAGCAGCGTCGGTTTAACGACTCAGAGGGAGGAGGAGGGGGAGGAGGAGGAGGACAGGGAGGTGAGGCAGCAGCTGCGGTCATTCTTTTTGGCTGTCCCCCCGCTAGCGCCACCACCGAGTGCTACCACTTCTTACTGATCTCTGACCCGCAGGTCCGGCCTGGTGTCCCATGGAGGAGGAGCTTCTGGCTCAGCCTCAGGTGATGAAGCTACTGGACTCACTCAGGGAGCAGTACACCAGGTACCAGGAGCTCTGCAGGCAACGAAACAAACGCACCCAGCTTGACGAGATACACACCAAGGTCATGCAGGTAATGCACGCACGCGCGGAGCAGCGCATAGTGTGTGTGCGCACACATCCATATACCCAGGCACCGCACACAAATTAATCGTCAGACAAACACACTCAACACAACAACAACACACTTCCATGCATACACAGTGCATCAAGGTCTGTTACTTATGACATTAAACTGCAATATTTAGTTCATTTCAACACTTTCATCTTTGAACGTAAGAATACAGCTCTTAAGTAAATCTATCCCCCTCTCTCTCACACACACACACACACGTCTTTTAGTGTCTTTAATGTTTCAACATGCAGCCTCTCACCTTTGACCCCAAGAAACGTGTCAGTGAGCAGCCTCACTGTCTGAGCTCTGCAGCTCACACGGGTTCATGTTCAGCCGGAGGGGCTGGTGGTTGCGACACTGAGTTGAGCCGAGAAGGGGGTTGTCATGGTAACCTCGACATATCGGTCACTAGCCTGGAGGACTTGAGGTGGGAGGGGGTGATGTCCTAGTTCTGGATCGAACTGTGCCTCCTTGTGTGTCTGTGTGTGTCTCAGCTCTTCAAGGCATCGCTGACCTGATAAATACAATTAAAATCATGACACTGACATGTTCACATCTGCATGGACAGGTCCAGATGTTTCACTGTTCAAACTATAGCAAACTGTTTAACTTGAATCCATGGTAACATTAGATTAATTTTTTCTTCACAGACAATTATTTTATTTTTTTGTACTAGTATATTTAGACATTTTAAAGGCTCTTCCACTAAATGTATGCATTGAACTTAATTTATAGTGTTAACGGATGACCTGATTTGGGTTGACTCCACTTTAAAGTGGGGACAAAAACAAAAGTCATAATTTCAGAACGTCAGAAGTATCCACCCTACTCATGATACAAAACTAACAAATCCACCTTTTCTGCTCAAGTCCAACTCAATTTAAGTGAAATTTCAAATGTATGAAAAACCCCAAGAATTGAGAAATGTCTTGTTGTCACCATCTCACTGGCAGGTAGAGCTGTAGAGCCCCATGTTGGCTGTTCTGTGGTACTGCAGCACAGTGTTACACAAAGATTAAATGTATTCATATTTGATCTCTCTCTCTCTCTCTCTCTCTCTCTCTCTCTCTCTCTCTCTCCCCCTCGCTTTCTGTCAGGTGGTGACGTGGCTGCAGGGTCCAGGTTCAGAGCTTTTAAAGACTCATCAGGCGATCGGAGACTCGATCCGAGCGGCTCAGGCCCTGCAGCAGAAACACGAGGAGATCGAGAGCCAGCACAGTGTAATGCAACACTCACTCAAATGATCACGCGATGAGGCTGAACCGATGACTCTGATTTCATTAAACACAATTCTTTTTTGTCCTCCGATGTCTGTGTGTGTGTGTGTGTTTGTGCGTATGCAGGAGTGGTTCGCAGTGTACGTGGAGTTGAACCAGCAGATTGCAGCCTTGCTCAGTGCCGGGGAGGAGGAGGAAGTGGCCGAGCTGAAGTCGCTGCAGCAGCAGCTCAGCGAAGTGTGCTACCAACAGGCGGCTCAGCTGGAGAGTCGGCAGAATGTCCTGCAGGCGGCGCAGTGCTTCCACAGCACCACTCAGGAGGTAATACACACACGTGCGCTGCTGTCAGACGAGCACGGGACTCACATGTGTGATCGAACCTCTGTGTGTGTCTCTGCAGTTGTCTCAGCAGCTGGACGGTCTACTGGGGATGCTGTGTGCCGACGTGGCTCCGTCTGACGGAGCTTCCATCCAGCAGAACCTCAAACTGCTGGAGGAGAAACTTCAGACTGTTGGTTCGTCCTCTGAGCAAAGATTCCTTTCCTCTCTTTCTTCAATGTTTCTGTCGGTATTAATCAAGGTTTTTTTGTGTGTGTTTTTTTTTTTTTTTTACCCGCAGAGGTGGGTCTTACCTCTCTGCGCCAGAAGGGGGCGGTGTTGCTGGAGCAGATGTGCAGTCAGCCGCCGTGGTCACTGGATGAGACGGAGAGTCCGGCAGGAGAGCAGCAGGACAACATTCAGCACATCCAGGCAGTGATGGAGGAGATGCAGCTCCGCAAACAGAGGTCCACCCCCCCGCCCTGCTTTTTTATTCTCAGCTGTTAAAGGTGCAATGTGTAAGATTTCAGTGACATTGTGCAACATGGGGATTCACCATTAGATGCAATTAAATCTTACACACTTTACCTTTAAACCCATATTGAAAATTGTCTTGCTTATCTCTGATTCATGTCTGAATCACCACTGTGTGTGTGTGTGTGTTGGCGTAGGTGTGAGGACATGGTGGATGTGAGGAGACTGAAGATGCTACAGATGGTCCAACTCTTCAAATGTGAGGAAGATGCTTTACAGGTCAGATTGACAACTTCAACACACACACACATACACACACACACACACACGCACATGTTTTTGTATTGATCAGACGTGTGTGTGTGTGTGTGTGTGTGCTCTCAGTCAGTAGAGTGGCTTAGTGAGCTTTTGGACGCCCTGCTGAAGACTCATGTCCGATTGGGCGACGACTCTCAGGAGACCAGGACCATGTTGGACAAACACAGGAAGTTTGTGGACGTAGCTCAGGTGAGAGTCTTTCACTCTGCACTCGAACATCACAGCATCAGCTTACAGACACCGCCATCGCCCGCCATCGTTTAGTCAACAAAACTAACAACGTCCTACTCGGTCTCTGCTTGTCCTCAGAGCACCTACGATTACGGCCGCCAGCTGCTGCAGGCCACCGTCGTCCTCTGCCAGTCCCTGCGCTGCACCACGCGCTCGTCCGGAGACACCCTGCCCAGACTCAACCGGGTGTGGAAGCAGTTCAGTGTCAGCGCCGAGGAGCGACAGCAGAGACTGGAGCTGGCTCTGAACTTCCACACCGCCGCCGAGAGGGTGAGATACTTGCCTCAGGGTCGGCCGGAAGAAAATGGCGGGGAAATGATGATGTTCTCGTCGGATGATGCAGTCGATAAATGTGTGTTATGTTTTTTACCGTTTTTTCAGGTTTTGCAGCAGGAGTGTGTCGATGCAGAGTCTTTGGATGAAGTCGACACTTCTGGGAAAAGTCTGCTGGACAGATTGACCATGCCAGTTATCTTCCCTGATGGGTAAATACACACACACACGCGCACACACACACACACACACACACACACACACACACACACTGCTCATTTAATCCACCATACCAACCCAAACTGTCATTGTCCCAGGAGCGAACAGTACTTTGGGAGTCCCAGCGACACAGCAGCGGCGGCAGAGGGCGTCAGAGAGCGACTCCTGCTGGTGGAAGAGAGGCGGCTGCAGCTGCAGGAGGCGAGGCTTCATGCCGGGGTGGAGGATGAGGAAGAGGGGGTGATGAACGGGCAGGAGACACGGCTCGACGTGATCGGAGAGGAACTGAGCGAGAAGGAAGAGCAGGAGGAAGAGGAAGTGGAGGAGGAGGAGGAGGAAGAGGAGGAGGTGGTGGTGGAGGAAGAGGCGGAGGAGGAAGAGGGGCAGCAGGATGAGGAGTTGGACAGAGCCACACAGGACTGCTAATGGACGAGTCAAACCCGAGCAGCCTTAAATGAAGCTCGTTCATCTCCGGCGACGCCCTGGACTCCTGCAGGAGGAGCTCACAGATGTGCTATGAGAATTGCATACAGTGATGGAGGTGAGGCCTTGTCTGTTCCTATGAAAATTGGTGACTGGACCATGAATTTCGAAAAGTTCCGCTTCCTCTTTTTTCTCTATGCGAGCTTGTGGGAAAAGCAATTTTTCGTGGTCCCATTTGACCGACACGGACGTTGCAATTCCACTATTTGGCCACAATGTATTTTCCTCTAGAAAGTCTGGACACACATCCTGTGTCCAGTTCTTTTCATACATCCACTGTGACTGCTGCTCTGTGTCAGACTACATTACCCATCAGCCCCTCTGCTCACCCCTGCATCCAGAGGACAAACATGTTGGGTGCGATTCCTCCTTCGTGCTTTGAAAACCTACGAAAGCTTCCTAACTATTTGTATTTAGGGAACAGTGTTTATTGTTCCTTCTTCGGTACGCATCTCCTTTTTTAGAGGGAACTGCCCCCCCCCCCCCAAATGTCCTCTCCTGTTAAAGCTTCAGTGTGCAAGATTTATGTGCTTTCTTTTTGTACTGGGCAGAAAACGAATGTAAAAAAATTTTTTGGAATAATAAGTTTAATCACAGAAATGCACTAAATGTTTTTATGACCCAAAGTCAGCCTTCATACTCTAAAGGAAGAAAGTTGAATCTGTAATTTTCAAAATTGTCCTCAACAGCATGGATGACATCATCTCCTCTATGAAATTGACAATCACATTATGGGATTTCAAAACCAATTGTATTTTTTGATTCCCGAGTAATTTGGGTGGATCTGTTTTGGGAGGTATGATCTGTGTTTACAGTAGCCCAGAATGGACAAACTACAGACCTTTTGAGTTCTAACATTAACTGAGGGCTACCATCTATTCACCTTGCAATGGAAAGGTGAGGTGAGGTCTGCTCACCTGCAATATGCAACTTCAATACGAGATGTCACTTAAGCCTTCACACTGTACCTTTAATGGCTCCCTGCAGCCCTTCCCTCCAAACAGCACCTTTTGGACTGAAACATGTACAGTACTGGGAGTTTATACTGGAATAATTAATACTCATGACTTCCTCTGGATGACTGTGAAATAACCCTTTTTTTTGGATAAGACTCATTTTTCCCAGCATGCCTCATGTTCACCTAAGTGGGTGGAGCTTCCATGGTGCTGCCATGGTTTCTGTCTGTGCCTCCTATGGTCTCTCTTATTTTCTCGCGTCTTTGCCTCATGTTTATTTGCTTCCTCCAACAAAAGATGGATCCTGGCAGCTGGTACAGAAAGACAAAGGGGCGGAGCTACAGTTTTCCAGATGTGCAGAACTCTCTGCACCACTTTGGGTTAATTTCCATTCGGCACTGGTTCCGTTTCTTGTTTATGTCTTCTCTGGGATTTGTCGTCTTCAGACTTGTGATGTGATTACATCTCTGATGCTCAGACAGAGGCTCCGACTGCTTCGCTGCTCCAAGTAAAACCCTCTGCCTTCATGATGGAGATCAAACCTGTCCACAAACATACAGGTTTCACTGTGACCAGTTGTCTGACCTGGTGACATCTGAATAAGACAGATGCGTCTTTTTTAAATTTTTTCATTTGACACATTTTTTAGGCCGACCTTGTTGAGAACAGTGGCTTTTTATTTTTTTTACCAGTAACTGCTGCTGTAAGTTTAACCGCTGATTGCTCCGTCTTGCCTTCTGTCCTCACTCCAATAACATGCCATCATGTGACCTCGTCTTCAAAATAAACAAGCTTTTAATAAAAAATGAAAATTCTTCAGTTTCATTATTAGTACGAAATTTAATGTACAACAAAAAAAAATATCAAATCGCTTTTGACAAATGACAATGTATTCCGTTTAAATGGATGAAATTCGTCTATAATAACTTACATACTGAGAAATTCTATGCACTTGATCTTGGTCCATCAGGCATAGCAAGTTACCACTAGAGGGCAGCAACAACATTTGTTATCAGTCATTACACACGGGTGGACACCAAAAGTTGAAGACAAGTTTCCACACCGAGTCCGACTGCAACCAGAGTTTCACCTGTGAACACAACACATTTGATCATTTAGACAGTAATAATAATTGCTAATACTATGCTTATTATTATTATTATTATTATTGTTGTCATTACAATAATTATTACGATAATATAGGTTCCGTCGGTGGCGGTGACGGGCCGGAAGTTTAGCGGTCGCCGAGGTTGAATTAGGCTGACTTCACCCGGTGATGACAGCCATGTTTGAAAATAACATGGTCCACAGAGGAGCTGGGTGATACTCACTATTCGTCTGTTCATCTGTTTCCCTTGCTCTTTGTTTGTGGCGCGTGTTCTGCGTAACGCGTCGAGTCCTTTAGCATCCACGCTCATCCCGGTGCTGTACGCCATCTTGGTTCGGCTGACTGTTGTCCCACCGGAAGTCGTGTAGGTAAACCTTCCAAAACAAGACCCTCTGGTAATAATACTCAAGTAGCGCCTATAACTAGGACAGCAGTGTTTTTTGACATATACGGTGTGAATTACTGAGATAGCATATCTATATTTTTCTCTCACTAAGTCATTATTTTGAGTTGGTAGTTATGTATATCCTGTGGGTATGTTCAATTGGTCCCTGGGGTGATATTGATGCCAAGAGGCCACAATAAGTCATTATTTTTATATTAAAAAAAAGTCGTAATCAATCATTCATTATCTTTGAACATTGAAAACATGCCTTGAATTCGATATACTAAGTCATTATTTGAGTTGCAAAGTTATGATTGTTTATTGTCTATGTTGAGACACTCGGACATTGTTGTGATTAGTTATTATCAAATACTAGGTCTTTACTAGGTCTTTGCGTCTGCCGGTCCGTCTTTGAGTTACCAATGTCCCGTGACTGCCCTTGTTATTGTTAATGTACCAAAGACCAAGCCAGAGTCTTCGTATGTACATATGTATATTCTCATTCTTAATAACACACTGTAAACAGACATGGCTGTGGTCAGGTCACTCCAGCTCCCTCGGAGGTCGCTCCATCCAGGCTATGGTTTGGGAAATTAGCCCTATATATATATGAGAGATATATGCATAGTCACATTTCTGGATGAACAAAAGTAGTGAAGGACAATGCTGCAATACGATGTCAAATAGAGTGGGTCTACCCCTTTTTTGTAGAACAGGATGAAGACGGTTTGTTCACTTTGGTTACAGACGGTTTCCCCGGTTGTGTCTGTCACTGAATCATCATTGTAAATGATCCAGGTGTCAGTGGGGTCGTCTTCATCGGCATCTCGCATGACTCCCGCACTAGTGTAGTGTCCTAACAGACAAGAGACATATCACTGTGATACCTCAACACAGGTGCAGCCCGTGTGTCTCGGTAGTAACATCTGAGACTTTGAATAAGATCTCCACGGATTAAACGTCATTTATCGGTGAGTTCGAAAACTTGACAAAGTTTGACGAAATGTGATAGTGTGACACTCGATGTGTAATGATCTTACCTGAGTTTGCACTGGGGCTAATGTGGTCGATGATGCTCACGAGTCGGTACCAACCGTTAGCCTGCGAAAAGGTCAAACAGAAAAACACCAGCTCTCACAAATGTTGACTTTTTACTTGAGGTGAGACGAGTTATTTCTTACCCGATTCGATGAGACCACCAAGTACCTCGAAATACTGATTTTGTCATTTTGTTTCTTAATGCCTGCATGAGTGATGCGGACACGCGGTATATGCAGGATCAACACTCTGCAGACAAGAGACATGAAGAGATCCTTGATGAATTCGTTCCTCCAATGTTTTCTTTTGATGATCAGAACAGTTATTTCCCGTCAATGAGTGTGTCAGGATTTGTTGCCATTGAAATAGGATTTCACATGAATCCTTGTTAAACCAGTCTGCCCTTAAACAACTTAAGCATGAAACTAAGAGCAATCCTAACGTGTGGATTTTCACATTGTGTTGAAGTGATGGAAACGAGAGACTAGGAAACAAGAAATCGAAAACCAAATTCAAAATTGCACAAATTCAAATACAGTAACTCTTGGAGCGGATGGCTCCACCCTGGGAAGTTCTCTGGTTCTTCTGATTGCAGTTACCTGGGCAGGGTCTCAAAGGTGGACGTCTGTTTGGCCTGCATCTCCTCACATCCACAATTATAATCCACATCTGTCGCCTGACAACGACAACAACGCAAAAATGCTATGTTGACATAAGACACTTTAAAGACATTTGTGTGTGTGTGTGTGTGTGTGCGTGTATGCATTGGTGAGTGGAGGGACAGGTGCCTCACCTCCAGATGATCGTCCAGCATCTCCTGGATGGATCTTAGAGGCAGCAGTCGTAGAGACAGGGTGGTGAGGTGTTCCCTTGTCTTTGTGCAGACTCTGCAACTGCCCAATAAAGGAACAGTGCGCATAAAATCACAGCCACAGAGGTCACCAGCAGATACAATCGTATCCAAAAACCCCATTACTTTGACAGTCGGCAGTCTTGTGTGTGGCATTACGTTTGGCAGATTGTGGTGTACTGCATGGTGAACTCCAGGTGCTGCTGCACGGGGCAGATGTAGGAGAGTCCCTTGTTGATGGCGTGTTGTTTCAGCAGCGGACGCAGACCTCTGATCTGGTTCAGGAGGCAAATCAGAAATTCATGAGCGTCCTGGAAACAGAGAGTCAGGGTTTTAATGGAGGCAGGAGAGAGTTTCAGGCGGAGCGAGAAGAACCATCAAACTGTCCGACTCGCCTTCTGCCCGTCGTTGGAGAACTCGTAGTTTTCCTCAGCCACGGCAGTTTTCAACGAATTGATGGTTTTATATTTCAGCTTCTTGTTGGTGGAGTTGTAACAATTCACGATGCTCAAGAACTTCCTGCACAGGAGGAGAGAACAGAACTCGGCTGACACCTTGACGCTTTGTCTGCGTGTAAACAGGAGCGCGGTGTTGCGATGCTGCCTGCACCTGAGAGGTTCCGCCTCGGGGACGTCCTTCCACACGTTCTCCTGACACGTCATGTCTGTGGTGAATTCCATCAGCGTGAGCAGACTCTGGATGCAGGAGTTTATGTAGCAGATTTGGGAGGGGTTTGGAAACCTGTCGCACACACACACACACACACACACACACACACACACACACACACTCACAGTCTGAGGTTCTATCCAGAGATTTGAATTTCAGTGTGAGTGTGTGTGTGTGTGTGTTTGGGCAGATGTACTCACCCTAAACATTTCAAATCACCGAGGTTGAACTTGTGATTCTTGTAGCTGGAGGTGAAGGGGGGGGGCACAGTCAGAGCTCTCACTGTCATGTGCAGTGACAGGGCCACATAGGAACCATAGATTCATGAGATAGTAAACAATGTGAACAGAAATGTCTGGCGCACTTTTTCGAGGTGGAAGGTGGAGAGCCGTCCTCCGGTTTGAAGGGTATTCCTCGTCTAGGTGCAGTCTTCTCTTTCTGCAGATCAAAAACAAACTGTACACAGGTTATTTACCCCAAAATGATCAAATGATTTACATTTTAACTTCTTGAAGACGTCAAGTGCAAAACAACATACTGTCGAGGGGCATCTCTCTGTCTTGTCGAATTTGGACACAGTTGCCCAAGCCTTTCGGGAAGAAAATCTGCTGATAGATGCAAATACACGATCATTGCTTTTGTTCCGACTGAAACTTAAAGGAGACATGGACCCAAACCATACTCAGTTCTCTCAGTGTGGAAAACAGTCACAATTGATGTGTTTTGTCACAGTGCAAAAAATCTGCCTGAATTGGCGACGTTAAAAACTCACATCGGCTCATCACAAGAATCAGATTTTCAAGGATTCAAATCTCGGTCAGAAAAACCAAATTCCATTTGAATTTAAATCTTGAAAAAAAGACGAAGACAATTTGCTCCTGAGGAGTGGGTAAGGTTCCTTCGTGGAAACATTGATTTACCTCGTATGTGGCATGTAGCTTTCTCTGCTCTCATCTACTTGTGTTTCTATCTGCTGAGTAATAACAAACTGCACAGGTTAGAGTTGTTGAAGGTTATAAAATAGTTGGAATCTTTTTATCTTGTGAAATATATAAGTGAGGTATTTTTCAACGTACCATTGGTTCTGTGGCAGGTTGAGGTTTTCGCGAAGGACCTGGTCGCTCGGCGTCGGTCTTGGCCCAGGGGCAGTCCGGATGTGTTCCGGGGCGATTCTCTCTCTTTTTGTCTGTTCTTTTCTCCGTCCCTGCTGCTTTTGTTGCACTTGCTACATGTTGGGAGGTAGGATCTCTGCTGACCAACATAAACACTCCCCTGATTATTCTAATGTGAATACAAGTCTGATAACCGATGACTTTAATTTTATTTTTTATTTTTTTTAAAACATCAAACTTAAACCAGCCCTTGTGCCATTCAGATCAATGCTCCGCTTTCTCTCGCGGCTTTGTAACAGTGCATCTTGGATCCACCGTTTTTGACTTTGGGAGGCGCTGAGGATCACTTACCCCCTCTTTGATTTAGAGTGTTCTTTCTTATCTTCCTTTGGAACGGTTCTGTCTTTCTGCAGAGTAAAAACATGCAATTTAAATGTCCCAAGACGATCGAATAATCTGAATCCGGTTCATTTGATCTCATTCATATCTTCTTAACCTTAAACGTCCTGTTACACGTACCACCGGTTGACTGAGGTGATGTGCTTCTTGCACAGGGACGGATTGTTGGGTGTCGGTCCCTGCACAGGAGGAGCAGCGTCTCCATTTCTTCCCATGTTGTTTTTCATCGTCATTGGATTTTGTTGCAGTTGCTGGGTTCTTTGTGTCGGCCTCTCTGTGGACAGACAAACACACCCGAGGATTATTCACATTCTGAAATCAAACAAGTTCTGATGGTAGGTAATTGGAAAAATCATTTGAATTCATTTCTTCTATTGGAAGCTTCATTAGAGATGAGCTGATTCAGGTGTTCTGAATCCTCAAATTGAAAATAAGGAATTAGTTTGTCTTTTAAGGTCTTGCAATATCTTGAGGACTAGATCTCTCATCTTTTATTTTGAAATCCCCAAATAATAATTGTCAATGATCAGACAATTGAAATATTAGTTCAGTTTCATTCATCGATTTTTTTCTTCACTTTCTTGAAATAGAAACACATTTGTCTTAAAAGTATTAAAATGTTCTCAGATGATTTTTGACATATCTAAATCAAATATAGGACATTAACAACCTGCATTGCATTGATCAGATGCTTTGATTTTTTTGCATCTTGCCTTTTTTTTTGTGTGGTGTGAGATTTTGTCTTCGACTTGTCCTTCTTGTGATCTGTTTTCTGTGTGAAAGAATTAGAAATTGTGTCAGAAATGGTAAGAATACTACTGTCTTCAAAAGTCAGAAATGATGTTTTTCTGCCGCAAAGCCTTAGCACACAAACTCCAGAGAACGACGTCTGTGAAAACACACCATTGGTACACTGAAAAACTTTCGGAAGGATGACAGCAGCCCTTTCATGGCTTAAAGATGACCGAGTGCACTGACACAGAAATGATCTATTGCCCTTCGGTATTCCCATATTTCTCTGGTGCTGCTCGATAATCTCACATTTGCATGTGTCCATCAAGTTGTTAAGTAAAGTCGCCCAGGTGATCAAAGAGTTCGGTAAAGGCCAAGATCATAGGCAACAGCGGTAGATTCTCATGAAGCCCTTGTGTCTTCCCCACTGAGATGTGTGGATCTTTGGAGGTGACTGATTCATCCAGGCGTGGAACAGTGGAAAATACCTTTACACTTTATGGCAGATCTAAAAAGCTCAAATAGGTTTTTTGGTTGATTTATGTCTGTAGTCATGTCATATCATTTTTAACTGCTTATCCAGAGAGTCAGGTCGGGGAGGCGGCATATCTACCATTGCACATTGGGCCGTGGGTGTGTCAGTGTCGTGGCCGGCGAGACTACATCCTGCCTCAAGCTGGATTCGAACCGGCCACCTGCACTTTCAAAGGTGGCTACTCGATCCATTGAGCGATGTGTCCATGGTGCTTTCTTAAAGTTCTGGGTCTCTGAACTCATGCTGGACCAGTATGAGTCATTCTGTTTCCTCTTTCTGCCACTAGATGAGGCTATCGATCAATGAAAGACAGTCTTTAAAGGAGTTGTACAGAATAGAGAGGGGTTTTGTTGGCTGTGTGTGTGTGTGTGTGTGTGTGTGTGTGTGTGAGTGTGTATATTTTCAACGTAGTGTTTTGTGTCCAATGTTTGTAACACCACTGCCTCTGTTCATGGTGTAGAAATAATTGTATAATTGTATATTTATGCATGCACTTGAATGATTTTTATTCATTTGCATTTTTTTTGTTTTTGTTTTTTTCTTCTCTGTGTGACATGTCTGTGTGTGCGTGTGTATGTGTGAGTCTTTGAGCCTGGAGCTGGTTTCTATTGTCCCCTGTAATTGGATTTGGTCCAGGAGGGGAGATGACAGCCAGTGAGAGGATGTGATCATTAGGTGTGAGGGCCAACACACGCACACACAGGCCCAGCATGTCCAAACTGAAACAAATCAACCTGCAATCACTTCCATCCTACAACATACAATTTCTCCTCTTTCCCACAGTTGTATCTTCATCTTTGCAAATGAGACCGATGAAAATGTTTAAATACTTAAAGTCAATGTTGTGGCATCAAAATGGTTTGAAACACTGAGTGTCATTCTGGTATGGCCATTAAGTCAGCGTTTATATGTTTTATGCATTTACATATTAGTATATGCAATAATCACTTTACTGCTCAACAAGACACTTAAGTATTCTACATCTCTTTATTAGAAACGGGCGGCATCTGCAAAGGGATGACCATCTGCTGAGGAGTTGACACCGAATCTCCTGGATATATGAAAGCTGCCATTTTGCGTATTTGGAGCCAGGATGTGAGCAGTGATGACCAGGAGATGGAACATCTACAGTGAGGTCAGGCTGGAGATCACGTCAGACCAATCGCCAGTCGGTTTCATTTGTCTTTCATGATATTTCACTTTGTTTTTATTGCATCCGTGGAATTGACTTGGTCAAATGAGCTCTTACACACGCTTCAATGTGACAAACATGACACCAGAAATGACACTAACCATCTTTGATCTTTGAGATGAATTTATTTGATGTGCACTTGGTCCATGTCCCAGCCACCAACACGGAGAAACACACTGTTTTTACTTATTATTATTTTGCATTAGAATTCATTTCAGTCTAAATGTCTGTAAATACACCCAGAGGTAGAGTTTTACTCATCTTTAAGTGTTTCAATGATTCCCCCTTTTAAAACCTCTTATAGGTCATATAACAATTTGTAATGCAGTTTTGCACAGGTTGCATTCGAGAGTAGACCATTTGCATATTAAAAAATATTCTGTGTGTGTGTGTGTGTGTGTGCATCATGTCCAAGTCAATCTCAGTGAGGAGAGAGGAACATTTACTGAACACTCATACACGTGCAGCGTTTCCATGGGGACCAAGCAGCCACTCTGTTCTTCAATAGCAGGAGAGTGAGTGGAGGTAGACGGCTATTGTGTTGTGTGTGTTTGGGGGGGTCAGGGTGGCAGTTTGAGAGGGGTTAGGGGGAGCAGTATTAAACAGCGCACTAGACAGATGAAAGCGCTGCGTGTCCTCAAATCTAATCATAATTGAGTCATGACTGGATCAAAATAAAGCAGGGACAAGGCGAGACTGACAGGACAGACAGAGAAATTAGAGTGCGCTGTAGTCAGTGGAGGGAAGCTGTGAGATTTCTGCCCGACAGAAATTTCATTTTTTATTTCTACAGCTGAGGCTTTTCTGTTTCTGTGCTCAATTTGTCTCATTTGGACTTAAAGGTACTCAATGTGGGGGTTTAGTGACATCTAGTGGTGAAACTCTTGACGTATCTTGCCGCTGAATACCCTTGACCTACTAACCCTTTCCTTTCACGCACGTTGCAGAACCTAAGGACGTCCTCAGTAATCAATAACATGACAATCCATTCTGGGCTTTGGTTACAAGAAATGGCCGCCTCCGTGAAGAGGGGCTTTTCATTCGTAAAGGTGAATATACTCTTGGATAACATCATTGTTGTTATCTTATTATCAAATCTGCCAATGGAAATGTAAATAATCTTATTTAAATCTGACACCCTGGAGCTTTAAAGGAGGGGGACATCAGAGGATGGGAGGGGATGTGTTTGTGTATATTGTTGTCATGTTGAACTATTGTCCCACAACGATGCTGCAGAGAGGGCGAGTCAATCCCATTAGTGCTTTCAGGCCCTCATCTTCACCAAGGAGAACTTTACAAACACATTCAAACAAAGAGCAATGGAAGGGTCAGGAGGGCAAGGGGGCAGGGAGGCAGGGGGTGGGGCCAAGTTGGCAGGGGTTTTTACCACTTCCTATTTTGTCTATAATGTTTCCAGCTACTCAAAATGAAAACATCCACATCATCATTTTTTTCTGCATTTACCAACTTGTGAAACAATTAATAAGGTCGCTCAATTTTAAGGCCCAGTGTGTAAGATTTAGATCAATCAATCAATCAATCAAAATTTATTTATATAGCCCGCATTTACAAATCACAGTTTGTCTCACAGGGCTTCACAGGGTGGGTAACATCCTCTGTCCTTAGACCCTCAGCAAGAGTAAGGAAAAACTACTAGGGCAAAAACCCTTTTAACAGGGAAAAAAGAAAAGGTAGAAACCTTAGGGAGAATCACAAGTGAGGGATCCACTCCCAGGACGGACAGAGATGCAATAGATGTTACGTAGAGTCTTCAGTAACAATTGTTCAATTTCCGGGTTCGTCACAGCTCGCATGCAGGTTCAGGACCCATCGCCAGATCGTTCGTGGCTTGAGACTTGGGATGCCGGTGTCCTCGTCACCGTCTCGGTTTTGTCTCGTTCCCCAACGGCAAACAAAGCTGAAAAACAGTCGAAAATTGTTTGAGATAGTGCATGTGGTTTCCTGAGTTAAATGTGGTTAAT
>JAFBJT010106843.1:38702-70332 GCA_016785325.1 Chascanopsetta lugubris | reverse complement strand
CTGAAGGAATGAATAAATGAATGGAGAGGCTGCACTACTGCTCTGCACCCACAGGTGGCAGCATGACACTGCAGCTCCATCACACAACAACAACAACAACATCAAAGGCTGGGGGATGAAAGAGAGAGAAGATCTGAGATGAAAGTGGAGCAGTAATTTGTGGAATGAGTTTTTATACCATCAGCATTTATCTGAACTCAGACCTTCAGGATTTAGGATGACCTGTGACCTCTGTCACACAGTAGACTGCTTTCATTCCCTGTTTACACACACACACACACACACACACACACACACACACACACACACACACACACACACACACACACCACTATTCACCATTCAAGACCATTCATCAACATAGAGACTATTGATCCCAGAGCTCAGCTCATTTATGTTTGTGGAATTCTATAATGAAGCTCTGGATTAGACGGGAACCATCCATCGCTCCGGGGGCTCCAGGAGACATGGCGCCCCCTGGAGCCCGCCCACGTACACACTGCTAAATGAATTACAGGCCTAAAGTAAGTAAGTAAATGAATTAATAAAGGAAAAAGCCGCAGTGATCATGTTAAGTGCACAGCCGAGGTAGAGAGGATGTCCATCTGTGACTGAGGACATTAATGCGCACGCACACACGCACACACGCACACACACACACACACACACACACACACACACACACACGAGCCGGGAGCAGATCTGTGTCTGTTTTAAAGCATACATCTGGGACACGCACAATGCACCCCACAGCTTCTTAATTCATTCATAAAATGTGTGTGTGTAAGTGTGCAAACCCAAATGTTTGTATGTGAAATGCTGCATCAGATCTACAACAGTCAAATTATGTTTAAACGGATTATATTTACAAACAGCATTAACTGTAGCGGCTCTTTAAGGAATGTAATTATGATTTAATCATAATACATTGTTTTAAATCAGTATTTCCATAGGACCAAATACTGCCTTTAAAAACAACAATGTGTAATGTGCAGTGTGTAATTTTAGCAACAAGGTGGAGTCCTCATCGGAAGATAGAGTCTGTTGACATCATAAAGAAGCAGTGTTTATCGACTAATGTGATGTGTTAAAATCTTGGACATGATAAATATGAATGAACAAATATGAACATTTAACCTTTGTTAAAGTTTTAGCAAGTACTTTGAAATATTAATACTACTATGTATATTGTAATTTTGTGTAGTTGTTTGTTTTTAACATTGAAGCTACCATGTGTTTTCAGAACTGATGTATTAAAGAACAATAAGAGTTTGATGCAGTATAAATCAGCGCCTCCTCCTCGTCCCCGAGGGGCCCTATCAATTCAATTACATGAAGTAACCACAGGAGAGAGCGGCCCTTCATTTACACACTCACACAGGCCCTATGGCTCTGCACCTCATCATACAGGAGTATCCTAAATCATAAGGGGGGCCCATTTATCACTGCCAGGACACACACACACACACACACAGTGTGGAGATGTGAACTCTACTGTCAGTGCTCGTCACCAGGTTTGGGTGGCTCATCCCGTGGCCCTAAGCCCCTATCCATGGCTGATAAGAGGCAGTACCTGAGACCCCGCCCCCCCATCAGACCTCCATGCTGTCACAGATCAAACACACACACACACACACACACACACAGAATCTTTAACAAAACATGTTGGTGCTCCTTCTTTAATTCATCATTGCCATTAACAGGTACTAATTACATATTACTTAATTACTCATTACATTACTTCATTAATTACTTCATTAATAATTACACCACCAGTTAATCCCCCCATTGTTTACAATTTAAAGAACAAACTGAGGAGGAGACACATGAAGCATTATCAATGAATAAATAAATAGATACATAAACAAATGAATACATTCAATTTCTATGTTGTCTTTACATAGTAATATAGTATATTTTACTCCCTGAAATATGATTTAGGAAAGTTATTATGTAGTACTATAATATAGTCCTTGTTATATGATATCTTTCATCTCATACAGTGAACTTTATGTTTTGAAGTAGTGTAGTTTATGGATAGTACCAAAGTACTACTAATAATAATTTCCTGCCCATTATCTCTAAACACAACAGTGATGTCATCTCAAACAGGAAGTAGAATGAAAAAGGGAGAAGAGGTCAAATGAAAGGGTTCTCAGGTACAAAGACTCGCCCACAATTCTCCACTCCCTCTGGTGAGGAATGTTAGAATCTCTGACGGGAGGACATGAAAACACAAAATACTATTTAAAATGATGTTATCAAACTGTCCCTCTTTTTTTTATTGCATGTATCAAACACATCTTCACTTCTCTTCCTCTCTGCACAGATTTACATTTAAGTAGTGTGAGGGAGCAGATCAGGGTCAGCTCTGGTTTCATGCTGCGTCCACAGAACCCCAAGAAAAATAAACGCTGCTCTGCTAGAAGGCAGCAGCGTTTATTTTCCCATGTTGTTTAAGTAGGCGTTTCCAGCGCTCGCCATCTCACCCTGCACATTAAACGCCACTTCAAGGGATAGCGCCGCTGCTGCCACCACCGTCGCCCTCTGCCTTTACGAGCTTGCACACAGACTCCTGTTCTCTCCGACAGGAAATGCCACATCCTGCCACGCCACCGATGCCCCCTGCAACTCTGAGTGGCAAAGAGCGTGGCCCCGTCCTGCTCCACATCACGCGTCTGTGAGGGATTCCAGAGGGAAACCTACCGCAACGACCACGCCATGAATGAGCGGTTTGACTCCCGCCACACAGAACCCTTCTGTTAGATGCCCCTTTTCCACCAAACAGGATCATGGACTAGTTCTGGGCCAGTGCCTGACTTGGAGCCAGTTCTTTGTATTTCCACCGCTTGACCACCGGCTCCATCCCTAAAAACAGGAGCCTAACCAGGCACCAAGTCAATCCACAAAACACCTAATGGAGTGGCGCTGAGCAAATGGGCCTCCAACACCGATGCCTTGCTGTTGTACGACCCAAGGAGCCACCAAGCTTCTTCATTGCACACAGGAATACCTCCACCAATCCGAACCTGGCCTTTGCCGTGTGCCAGAACAATGACTCAAAACCGGAGAGACGTATCCTAGACAGGTTTCCCTGCTCACTCCACCGATCTTCCATCCTTGAAATCCCATCACTGGTGCAGCTGGTACCAGGGAAAGCTGTCAAAAGATGGTTTCCATCTTGGTAGGTCTATAGTGGACCAGGTAACACTACTGTCCCTAGACATCGACGACAGCTTTCAGGAAAATGAGAAAGCTGGGGTAGTGTACCTGGACCTCACTGCCACATCTGGCACCGTGGACTCCAGCTGAAACTACTGAGGACAGGACCTGATCGGCATATGGTGAAGTTCATCATGGAGATGCTGTCTAACCGTAGTTTTGTCCTACACACCAGTGATGGCCAGCATAGCAGGCTCAGAAGACTAAGGAGCGGTGTCCCACAGGGGTCAGTCCTTTCTCTGATGCTGTTTAACATTTACATCTATGATCTACCAGACACAGCATCCAGAAAGTATTGTTAAGCGGACGATCTGGCCATTATGCTGAGACGACCCACATGGAAGGCACTGGAAGACGGTCTCAACCATGACATGGACACCCTGGTAGCCTACCTCCGTAAGTGGCGTCTATAGCTCAGCACCGGCTGAGCCGGTATACGCTGACCATAAACATCTGGAGCCCCAGAAAGACCCAAAATACCTTGGTGTGCGTCTGGACGAGACAACGTCAAGCAACATCTTGGAGATGTCAGGGCAAAGTAGGGGTGTAACAATCTATTGTGCTAAGGTAAATCGCGCTACAAAAACGTTACGATACGTGTCGGTATGGGGAAGTCCTGTATCACGATATCTCATAGGTCATATTTGTCTAGTCCAGGGGTGCCCAATACGTCAGTCACAATGCCAGTCGACGACAACGTCTCAACTGGCACCCGTCACGCGTCAGCAAGAGCGCGAGAGAGAGAGAAATAGGTTGAGTGGTTGTCCCCGTAGTGATTCATTTAAGCATATTCATTCATTCATTAAAACTTGTCTGTAAATTTTTCACTTTATGTGTATGTGTGTTGTTTGTTTGTAGTTTATGAGTTTTGGGCATCGTGTGTGTGAGTGTGTGTGTGTGTTTGAGTCACTGGTGGTGGGTGAGTGACATGGTGCTATGCCTGTCGCTGACGTAGCAGTGGCCGAGCTTGAGCGGCTGACTTGCCATCACGCCGTCAAGCTCATGCCGTCAGTGCCGTGCTCCATGGAGGAAGCCGGTCTGGCGGTCGGAGACGTGGTCGGGTTCAGCAGCGTGAAGTCTGCGTCCCGCATGAACAGAGCCATCGTTATCTTCTTGGATGATACAATGAAGGTGAACCGGGTGGTGGAGAACGGCGTAGTGGTACGTGACACCTTCACTCTCGTCCTACCCCTGGTGAGCCCCGCCAAGAAGGTAACGATCTCTAACGCTCTTCCGTTCCTGAAGAAGGAAGTGTTGGCTAAGAAACTGTCGCATTACGGTCAACTGGTCTCCCAGATCAAAATGGTGTCTTTGGGCTGCAAATCCCCACAGCTAAAGCACGTCGTGTGTCACCGGAGACAGGTGTACATGTTGCTGAAAGACACCACAAGCGACTTAAACCTGTCTTTTAACATCAAGGTGGAGGGTTTCAACTACATGGTGTTCGCATCAACCGACACCATGAAATGTTTTGGCTGCGGCGCTGAGGGAAACCGGCGGCCGTCACGCTGCCCGCGGTGGCCGCAGATATGGTGGGGGTCACATCATGGAAGTGACTCCCTGTTTAATCCCAGTCCATCATGTGGTTACCATGGCAGAGTAGAGTTTAAACCAATCTTTCTTGACGAGGGGCCACATGAGAAAGCTGAATTGTGTTGGCAGGCCACATCGGCAAAGTGCTGAAGGGGCGGGGGGGAAGCAAGACAGATCGGAGGAAAGGAGACAGAAATGTGCATATGTGTGCGAGTGCGGGGAGGGGGGGTGTGGTCGTGTGTGTGTGCTTGCACTGTGACTGAGACAGTGACAGTGATGTTCTGAACCCTCACACGGCCGGACAGGGATGCTCCTTGGGACGGATGTGGCCCGTGGGCTGTAAAATGCCCATGTCTGGGTTAAACCATAGTAAGTGGATTAACTACTAGCTTGACATGCTGACACATGTGGGTGTCGCCCTCTGTTGGAGGACATAGGAATCACATTGATAACAATGAAGTGAGGAAGTGCACGCTTTTATTTTGAAAAGATAAAGCTCCATGGGACCAGCACATGATGCTATGATGATGTGACTTAAACAACACGAGGATATTACATTATGGAGGTGATTTCCTGTTGAACCACAGATCATCATGTGGTTACCATGGTTACATTAAAAAGAGAAGTGAGGAGGTGCACGCATTAATTTAGAAAAAAAATGGGGAATTTTCATGGCATTCATGAGACAACAATGCGATGCCATGATCTAAGATGTGCAACTTGTGCAAGACAAGGTTGTCACGTCATGGAAGTGACCTGTTCATCCACAGTCAATTATGAGGTTGCCATGGTAACACAAGTTAAAGGTTAAGCCAGAGGTGTTGCAGCTGTCTCTGTCTTGTTCTTAGCATTAGCATGTTAGCTTTTTCAACACTATGATTCCTTTTTCTGTCCCTGATTTATCTCATATACAATCATAGACTGTATATAAAGATGGACGTAGCGTCCGTGACGTCACCCGTTGGTTTCAGCGGAGTGGTTTTGTGGAGAATTGTGAGCGAGTCCTTCGTCATCCTGTCATCTTACCGAATCCTAACTCCTCCTAGTTCCTGGTACATTCAAAAACGGGCAAAGAGGAGGAGCACACACAGAGCTGTGAGTCGGCACATGGTGCTGTCACCTCGTCCGCGGTACCTAACAGGTCGGCTTGGGTGTTAGTCAAAAGACCACGTCTCTAAATATGCACAGTTTCGTGAACGTCAATAAAATAAAAATAAACGAGTTAGAAAATAATCCCCCCCATACAATTGTCACGGGAAAACATGTGACTGATTGAGACCTAAACCGAAATTTGTACCAGGCTTGGCGATTTTAACATGGGACTCTATAGGGGTTTGCTCCCTTTTGGAGTCAGCCAGCAAGTTTTTTCACTCGTGCTTCATCTGTCTATACCGGAGGTTGCCCCTCGTATACAATATGTAACATGTGAAGTTCCTCTGTGTGACCACCAGGGGACATGTGCTCCATCACACAGCAAGAAGACTGAATGATTCCACTGAAAACAGCGGGTATCCATGGTAACAACGATGCTCACAGGACTCACTGACACATATGTGCTGAGTCTATCTAAAGTTTTACTTCCAACTGTGAAAGAGTCTTTTATGGTCACCATGCCTGACGAGGACAGGGGTCACACAGAGCTCAGGGGGACAGGGAGCCTTGTGGGAGGGGATGTAATGCATACAAACATAGTCCAAATCAGCATGTAAACAAACCAACCAGTTGTCTTTGTTCTATACATCTATAAGTGAACTGCACTGAGCATTTAGTAATTCTCTGTCTGGGTCAGTATATCAAATTACTTAACTAGTCTACGAAGTCACTTCTATTCATGTTCCGTCCAATAAAAGTTTGCACCTTTAAACATGTCTGAGGTGCAGTTATTGTGTGGAAAATAAATTCCTGCTGTGACAACACTGCCGCAGAGCCCTTGAGCAACACGCCGACTCCCAGTATCTGAGTCTGACCTGCTGCTGTGACTTCCCCCACCGCTACAACCCATACATTACAGCTTCATGGGTCGATCAGGAATAACACGCGTACACATACACATACACACACACACGGGCCCGCACAAGTTGCTGTAGGCATAGGTCGGCGCCTGGTCACATGGTTAAGGTTTGTGTGTTGACCTCGTCAATGCAAACACGTCTGACACGTCTATGTGCACACGTCAACTGTCTCATGTGAGATACACGACTTCAGAACGTTTCTCTGCAGAATGACGCAGCTGAGGAATCGTAGATATTACACAACCTGACTGTGTCACCTGACGCACAACAAACAAACCTCGAGAGACTGAGAGGAAGATATTACCCATCATCCTCTGCTCTACAGGAGACGCAACCTAAACCGGCCAAATCTGCATCTCACACACGACACTGCTGTTTCCACGAGACGTGATGTATACAAATTATGTTTTGAGGTGTACAAGTGGCACAATGTTCCTTTCAGAAGAAGGGAGACAGAATGACAGCTCAGTACTTTACCATGGTTCCTTCGCTCTTGCTCCGTGCGACTTCCTTTTGCAAGCGAGCCACAGCCAGCTTTTCCCTAAGAGATGGAGAGAGAGAGAGAGAGAGAGAGAGAGAGAGAGAGAGAGAGAGAGAGAGAGAGAGAGAGAAAGAGAGAGGAGTGAGTCCATGTGTGACACAGACTGACATCATTTTATCTCAGTCAATTTGAATTTTTGTGTTGGAACCAAAATCGCTGAACAACTGCATTAAATGTTTGTAAATGAAGGAGTAACACAACTCAAAGGCCTGCCCGCGCACACACGCGTGCACACACACACACACACACACACACAATGTCTGCTGACTGCGTAAAACAAAGAAGTCGCAGTTCAGTCCAGACAAAAATAGCTCAGAGGAAACAAAAAGCAGGGCATCCTGACTACACAACACACACACATGTGAACAGCGCTAAACAAAGAAATTGACTGTGCACGTCGAATCACGTCTCCCACATGAGGGCATTCCAGACTTTAATGGGATAAATCTTGGCGCAGTGGCTGTGGATCATGAAGGCGTGTGTTTATTCGTCTTGTGAGGAAACAACAACACAACTGAAACACAAAGACACACACACACACACACACACAGCCTGAGGACGACACAGCCTCAGTCTGACAACAGCTCATTAAACCGGCACGCCGAGTTTATTTATGGTATTTTTATAGTTTGGAGGGACACGCCTCCTCTGGCACCGCAAAATGTTTGGATGCTTTGTCCTTTTAATTCAAGCAGTTTTAAGAACATGTTTAAAGCATGTGAACAAGCTTTGGACAAAAACACACAATTTTATCAGTCCATGTCACACATTCTGGACCAATTAGGGCTCAGTGTCAGCTCTCAATCATGGCCACTTTCATCAAATGACCAGTTAGTAGATATCTTTAAAATAGACTTAATTAATAGGTTTTTTTTTTTTCTTCTCTCATGTGATCCATGTTCTGAATGCTAACATGTAGGAGACAGGACTTCCTAAACTGCCACTCAACAGCAGGGGGAGACACTTTTCACAAATCAACTATGCAGACAGACAGGTATGCTAATGAGGCTTGCACTTTAGCTAATAATTACATTTAGCTAACAGTCAAGTTAAATTAACTTTGTCTAAAGAGGAAAGGGAGAACGTTTCTGTTACAGTGCTCGCCAAAATAAAAGTCTTAATCTATATATTGTGACAAGTACAGTATGAATCCTTTTTTCTTTGCTCCTCCAAAGTAAAAGCCTTTAAGGGCTCATATAGAAATGCAGACACTAGACAGACACATTAATCACAGTCACTTGCATATTTTCCACATTTCTCCACCGCGCGCACACACACACACACACACACATACACACACACACACACACACACACACACAAAAACACACATCTCGCGGACGCTGAGATTACATGTGGCAGCAGCATTCCCGTGGAATGGAAACGGTTCCAGCCAAGCCTGGACCGGCAATTATGGAACGCAGGGTGACGAATGTGAAAGGAGGCAGGTGCAGCAAGGTGTGTTTGGGCATGTGTGAGTGTGATTGCATTCAGCTCTTAAACGACGTTGTGTGGTTCATTAAAGTGAAGGTGTTGTGGCTCCATTCATTCAAACATGTGTCCGACAGCAATTACACAACGTGTCCTTTCCGGTTAGCACTAGCTCGCTGCATTACGCCACCACCAGGTCCAAACACACCTCTGGAAGTCATCAGAGCAGGTTTTGTTTTGCTAACGGCAGCAGCCTGGCATTCCTCCAGTCTGTGTGATGGCTAAGAGTCATTCCAGGTAGGAGTTAAGTTTCAAGACAGAGCGTGATCCTGCAGCATGGGAAGAATCAGCTTCAAATATAGAGCAAATGTGACTCTCTGTGTAATAACAGTAATCGGCACGAGCAGGAGTCTGGCCCGGAACGATCGGCACCATTTCCACCGAAGGAGCTGCATCCCAGCGTTCAGTGATGTTAGCTGTGTGTTGGAATCTCGATCAGTGTTCCAGCTGTGTAAACGATGTTTATGTCAAACATCTGAGAGACCGTGATTCTGATGTTTGTATTCAGAGTTCAGGTAAAAACGAGAATAATTATCACAGCTAGCATCTTTGTTTTCGTAGCTAATCACACGACAGCGAAGGTAAACACACGCCTGGTGATTAAAGCCATAATCTGATTTTTACTCCACAAGGATTCAAACTGAGGTCAAAGGTCAAAACATATCATTGCCCTGAATCATGTAATTTAATCATCAATATACAAACAATAGATATTCAAATGTCATCATCTTATACTAAGCTGCCACAATGTTTTTTTTAATGGTACAAAGATTAGACTGCAGTTTTCATCAGCAGGTGGCAGCACTGTGAGATGTCCTCTAAACACAAAAGCTCACATTTGAGTTGAAGTTAAAGCTGTGAAACTTCCTGTCATGGGATTTTGAAGAATAAAAGCCTTGTTAGAACAAAGGAAGTGATTCAGTGAACAAGAAACAAGGCTTTTATATTGAAAACCCAGACAGTGGATCTCAGACAGAGGACAAGAGGCAGGCTTAGTGTCTCATGACTCACTCAAAAAGCTGTTTCTAAATGCTCTAATGATATTTTGAACTAATTTCTGAATAGTTAAAGGTAAATACTAGGTGTTGCTCCTTTAATTATATGAATAAATCGATTAAGATGATACTTTAAAGACAGAAGAACATTTTCCATGTGTCGAGAAGTTGTGGAAAATCCACTTTCCACTATAACAAAACATGTTCCAGGGTCCAGTCCATGACCTCGGTCCTGAACATATGAGTATGTGATGAAGGATGATAGCTCACCATGGTTACATCCCCCACCCCGTCTTCCTCCTCCTCCTCTTCCTCATTGGTTCCCATTATGAAGCCCGGCTGAGTAAACACCAGCAGCCAATCAAGAGTGGCGCTGACAAGGGCCTCCAGCTACTCCCGTTGACTTGGAATCACTTGAGAGCAGCAGAGGAGGAGGAGGGAGAGCGCCCCCTGAGCATCAGCTCCACATGACATTTACATTCCTGCTCTGACGTTAGTGCAGAGAGAGGAATCTGGAGTCAGGATTCTGGAAATGGCAGTATTCCATGATCCTCTCTGGGAGGAGACAGGTCTCCAAACACTGATGATGTCACACTGATCTATATAGGTAGAAATGCAATAACAAGAGCTGCACACATGAGGACATTTATAAACATGTAGGAGAACCTATGTCGGGCCTATGTCTAAACCTCTGCACCCCCCCCCCCCCACTGTGACCAGAGTCCTGATGCACGCCATCGCCACCACGGCCTCGTGGAGCTTTGTCCGGTTCACAGAGACGTTTTGGTGGCGGCCCTGGACCCTGATCCCCATTATGTAACCTCCTGCTCCCATTCCAAACTTTCACCCGGGGGCCGGGACATGGGACAATGAGCTCGCCAAGGCATTTGATGAGTTATAACATCCAGAGTGTAGAGAGGCGGGAACACAGAGATACAGCTGGAGGACGGGTTTGAACAAAGGCTCAGGGAACCAAACCCTGGGTTATTTTTAGATTTGACCTTTGGCCATATTATTTCTGTACCTTTAATATTCTATTCTCACTCATTCTCATTGATCACATGATCAAGCTGCATCCACACCACTGAGTTTTAGTATTATGATGTGGCCCTATTGCTATGGTTACACCTGTTTCCCACATTTATATTTTTTTTATTAATTTTTTTAATAAAAGGTGCTATATGTAGTTTGTTTTACTTTTGGATATTCCAAATTGGGACTCATAAAGACATCAGTGTTTTGCTTTAAGTAGATATAAACAGAGGACTGCTGTAATACCACTTCTGTACCACTAGGGTGAGTCATGAGCCACTGAAATGCACACACTGGGAAACATCAGCCGAGTCTCTCACTTCTCAGCCGTAGTTTTGAGGTATCTTACCATCACAGATGTTCACATCACTTCCAGTTTAATCTCAAAGTGAAAGCATGGAGCTTTATGTCACTTCTTGTCATATATTACATGACAGGAAGAATCAGAAAACTTTATTGATTCCTGACAGGAAACTCAGAGTACACGGAAGAACTTTTATTGCAGGAAATACTGCGATCATAGCAGGATGCTCACTGCTGCCCCCTGCTGGCCGGTGACATGGTGATAATGATACAAACTGAGAGCTGATTGCACATCTGTGGCCACTCTCCTGCATGAGGCTCTAATCAGTCAGCACAGAGCGCCATGGTGGGTGTTGTCTGCTCCAGAAAAAACAGGAGCCACATGTCGGCACCTGCCCCCCGTTACAACATGAAGGTTTAAATCCTACTTATCAGACAGATTTCAATTTATTAATATAAATGAGGAATCCTCCATGAGCACTAAAGTTAACTATGGAGTTCCACAAGGTTCCGTAATCGGTCCAATTCTTTTTACTGTATACATACTACCATTAGGCAACAATATCAGAAACATGATGTAAATTTCCACTGCTATGCAGATGACACCCAGCTGTACTTATCAGCAAGGCCTGATGACCCAAACCATTTGATTAAACTCCAGGATTGTCTTAAAGATATTCAGACATGGATGATCCAGAACTTTCTACTTCTTAACACAGAAAAGACTGAGGTCATAGTCATAGTCCTACTTCTTACCTAAAAGGCCTTACATAATCAAGCCCAGTCTTACATTAGTCAACTTATCACTCCCTCCCATCCAAATAGATCACTCCGCTCTCTAAATTCAGGCCTACTGGAACCTGCTCCCACTCTCAGTTTGGGAGTCTGATTCTGTCTCTACCGTTAAGGTGAGACTCAAAACTTACCTTTTTGACATGGCCTATAGTCAAAACTGGATCAGGCGAGACCTGAGTTGAATAGTCCACACTATGCTGCTATAGGCTCAGACTTCTGGGGGGAATTTCACATCATGCAATTAGAATGAGCACATAGACTGAGCACTCTTGTCCTCAATTTCTCATCTCTGCCACAAACCCTATGTCCCCCCGACTACATTTAACCCATAAAACCACATGCACCACATATTAAATGATCTTCCATTGTTTTTCCAGCTATGCTGCTTCGAGGACACCGGCATCCCTCAAGTCTCAAGCCATGACCAATCTGGTGGTGGGTCCTGAATGTGCGGGCAGGCCGTGATGAACCCAGAGATCGAAATGGACTTAAACCAACCAAGACAGACTTTTTACATTTATAATGTGTGTATTGGTATTGAACATCTATTACATGTCTGCCCATCCTGGGAGTGGATCCCTCACTTGTGACTCTCCCTAAGGTCTCGACCTTTTCTTTTTTTCCCAGTTAAAAGGGTTTTTTCCGTGGTAGTTTCTCCTTACCCCTGCTGAATAAAATTTGATTTGATTTGATGAATACAGTTATTTTCTGTCGGGGGTGGAGCCACCTTATCTCGCAGCACGTAATGGATGGACATGTGAGGAGTTAAAGACGTGCTCCTCAGATCTTTGAACTTCTGAGGCAGCGCAAAGGAAACGTGAGGAATCATCCAAGACTTCGAGTGAGCTCAGATGAATGCGCTCAACAAGCGTGGATTACGCTGCCATGACGGTCTGTCTGCCCAAATGTTTTCTTATTCCACACGCGGGGCCTGACCTCAATTGTTTCTGAGCCACAGATGCATTCCTGTCCGGACCCGAGCGCAGCGCAGTGCCGCGAGCCGGCAGATGTGCTTTAAACATGGCCGCTCTGTCTGAGAAGAAGGTTTATTCACAGAGGACGGGGGGTGAGACATCAAAACATCGGGAGGGGCAGGGTTGAACACGCCAACACATGGATGAACAAACATGTACAAACACTCAGGTGCAGACATGCACACACACACACACACACACACACACACACACAAACACACACTGTGAATATTTTATATCCCAAAGGCAGAGGACATGAAGAAGAAATGTTTTGAAATCACATTCACACAGGTAATAATCTCGTTTGCCGCTGCTCGTTCACCTCGTTTGCCACCACTGCTCGTCAAGCTTGTAGCACTCATATTTCCAGACAGAATTGCGTTGATCAGTCTGAAGCTACAATCACCTCATGGTTGACTTGAACTAAAACAAAGACTTAGCCTCAGCTGAAGTGTTTGATCGTTAACTCTGACTCACCTGCAAGTGGTGAGTCATCACATGATGAGGGTGCAGTGCACTTTTAATGCTGCAGGAGGAGCTAGAGCTGACAGATGTTAGAATATACAGAAGCTGCTGATACAGCGTGTTTCCAAATTTGTTTAAACTTGCTTTTAACAAACTTAAAGGAGCAGTTTGTATTTTTATAAAAAACTTCACAGAGGCTAAAACTTAAAATATCTTTAACAGCACACTAAAGAGACAGGGCTCTCCCTAGAGAATGGAATAAGGGCGCTGCGCCATTGCACCATAGTCTTAAAGCCATCATATCCAATCCCGCCCCCCACCACACAGTGTGTGTGTGTGTGTGTATGTGTGTGTGTGTGTGTGTCAGAGAGCGTATCACCTTGTCACCGCGGCACACACACACCCACACGCACACCGTTCAAACATATTAAACAAAAAAAAGTGCAAAAACAATTTAAAGCCTCTTTTCTGCTGTAGTTTCAATAAATATACACATTCATAAATACATATGTTCACACACACACACACACACACACACAATAATATTGTATCATATCGTTATCGTGACCTCCATATCGTTACACCCTAGTCATTAGCCACCACAGCTTTCAGCCTGCCTCTTTACACTAAGGTAATAATAGCTAAAGCATTGCTTTGTAAACAAATGGAGTGTTGTGAAACAATAGTGCCACCTGCTGGTGAGAGAAGGAACTAGCTCAAAATAATCTAATCAAATCACCCTTTTAAAAGGGAAAAAAAAGAAAAGGTAGAAACCTCACAGATTGTCTCACAGGGCTTCACAGGGTGGGTAACATCCTCTGTCCTAAGACCCTCAGCAAGGGTAAGGAAAAACTACCTGGGAAAAAACCTTTTAACAGGGGAAAAAAGAAAAGGTAGAAACCTTAGGGAGAGTCACAAGTGAGGGATCCACTCCCAGGACGGACAGACATGCAATAGATGTTACGTAGAGTGTACAATAACAGTACACACATTTTTATAATGTGAATGATTAAATGTTTCTATCCATCTTTGTTTTGGTAAACAAAGATGGGTGGATGGAACAAAATAAGATTAACCCCTGTAATACAACAACTATTAATAATTAAAATGTCTCTTTTTAAGTGTGAAATTAAAGTTTATATATCAAACCTTCAGTTGCATGAATATTATTAGAATGACATCTTTTACATTTTTTACAATTTTAATTAAAATATTTTTTTGTTTTATTTTGTTTTAATTAAGAAAAATTAAATGTCGAATAAATAAATGTCAAATATTTACTCAGATCGATAACTTTGGCTTCTGTGCAGGAGCAGAGCAGGACACTGAAGATATGAGGTAATTCGTTGGTGAATAAGTATAGTAAATAAGTAAAAAGCATTCAGGTAAATTCTGGATAAATAACAACAACAACAAAAGATGCTAACATGTTGTGTTGTCACAGTGCACAGCTCAGCATGAACAGTGTGAGCAGGTCAAAGCAGAATCCAGCAGTGTCCATGTTGACAAAGCAGCGGAGCTTCATCTCACTCACGTTTGAAACCATTGTTCAGTTTTTCACACTCTGAAGTCACAGCTACTGTGCCGACTCACTGGAGGATTCTGCTGACTCATGGAGGCCGAGCACAGGCTGCTGCTGGCCTGCTGTCAACACATGGTTTTCAGAGGGGGGCGGGGCAAATGCACAAACGCCTGCTTCACACACAATGGACACAAAAGTACGGTAAACACTCAAGGGAAGGGGCTTCAGTGTCTGCCATTGCCGCCACTGCCGTTCCCCCGCTCTGCATGTATGTGTGTAGAAGTGCTCTGCCCCGGAGTCTATATCACCATAGCGCCCTGCTTCTGGCACTCTGGCATGCCGCTAATCAAGTAATTAAAAGTTACTGCGCTCGTTGTGATTCCCCCCGAGTAAAGAGGAGGAGGGGGATGAGGAGGGGGAGCGTCTCCTCCTTGTGATTTACAGCCTCAACAGAAACAGGGAGCTGGAGTTTGTTGACATTCCCTCTTCACACGACCACAAACACGTAAACAACATGCCTCATGCTGCTTCTCCACGACACAGATGCGGATTAAAAAGATGTTGAGGTGCAGCTGGACCGCGATTTTAAAAAATTCTTCCAGGATGTCAAACATTTGTGGGGCTTCTCTGTGATGGGATGAGAGACACATAAACACGCTAAGTGCAAAAACCAGACGACACATCCCTGCACCTTGGTGAACTCAGACCGAGGAAAGTTCATCCATTTAAAAACCACAAGAATGCTTTGATGACATCATAATCATCATCATCAGCGGTGGCGGAAGTCTGGGTGAAGCTTTATCTCCGGGCGAAACGGTCAGAGGCAGCGATGATCATCTGCCGAGAGCTGCTGCATTCAACTGTTGACATGTGATGAGAAGTTCTGTTTACTCTCTGAGACGTGAAACAACAACAGGAGACCAGCTGGAACCAAATCAGTTCACACAGGCAATAGTCTAACTCAAACTGGTTCCTCTCTCTCTGTCTATGTAAGACTGTTTTTAGAGTTCCCACGTGGAGCTGGGGGAGCTGGTGGGGGTGAGGAGGGGGTGGGGGGGTGGATGTGGAATGCATTGAGAGGAGCTTTAATTGAGGTGGATGGCCTGAAGTCACACAGGCACAAGCAGCAGCTCAGCCTCTCACGTTCACATCATTTAACTCAAACACCACCAGCAACATGGGAAAGTTGTTTGGAAGTAGCAGTCCCCCCGCCCCCTGCATCCATGCCCCTCCCTCCCCAGCTCCTTCAAAATGAAAGTCCCCTGGCTGCGGCCGCTGCTGCTGCCAGTAGAGGGGAAGTGCTCCCACGCTGGGGCCCGACGGTGAAGCCATTGATCCGAGAACATTCCTCAGTAATTCAGTTTGACCTGGAGCTGATACAGAGCTGAGGATCAGGGAATGTAGACAGTGAGGGGGCGAGCGAGAGAGAGAGGGGTAGAGAGAAAGGCAGACATCAGATGGAGTCATCTTCATTCCTGACGGCCACTAAATTCCTAAAACATGGACGTTAAGTCCGAATCATGCTCCTCAGAAAGAGTAAGTGCAGGATGCGGGTTCACCTCCACAACACTAGGTGGCGTGGAACAAAACAGCAAATGCTACGTTTTGATAGTACGTATAGAAATCTCCTCTGACAAATGTTTCAGATCGTTTCCTATATTCACAGCTTGAATAAGACACGTGACATGGTCATGGGTACGTGACATGGTCATGGGTACGTGACATGGTCATGGGACACGTGACATGGTCATGGGACACGTGACATGGGACAAGTGACATGGGACACGTGACATGGGACACGTGACATGCTCGTGGATCGTGCAGGAAACCTCCCGCATGGAGAATTGGTGGTGGCGAGGACAGAATTACACTATTAATTCTATAAAATCAAATCCCTCCACTTGGAAATCCTCTTATCACGTAATCCCCAGGTAGGTTTCAGAGGACGGCAAGCACCAACTGCCCCACACAGCCACACAGCTGCCCCCATGGCGGCAGGGTGACATAGTGTCTGCTGCTCTGCTCCAAATCAAGGCTTTAAAGGTCCAAACAATGAGGCAGAGCCTCTGGTGAGTAATGGTGATTGTTTGTGTGCATAAAATCCAAAAACATGAACACAGGGGTAAATATTTGATGGAGGAGAGGCGGAGCTTAGCCGGAGGTCAGAGGCTGATGTCACACAATACAGGAGATGAATGAAAACTGGATTTAGAACAGAACAAGTTGGACCAATCTAAGGTGGAGGAAGCTTGCCTTAAAAATAAGAGTTCACTCCTCCTGCTTCCTTATTTATCCTTAAATGAGAAAAGATGATGAGGACAGTTAGAGCTCGGGGTGGCTCAAATTCACCTCTAAAGTTGACCATTTTAACATGGGATTCTATGGGGATTGACTCACTTTTGGAGCCTCTAGTGGCCACCCTGTGACTGCAAGTTTCTCCACTTCCCGTTTTGGACTCACCCATCAGTAGCAAAGGTTGCTGCTTTGACTCAATCAATTCAATTCAATTCAATCAGTTTTAAAAGCTGATTAAAGTTTGTTTTATTCTCTTAATCAAGTTTATTTATACTGAGTGTGAAGAAGGATTCCTTGTGAGGTGGATGGTTTGAGTCACCAGCTATGAATTACAACTCCAGCCAGAGAATTGATTCCAGAGATTGGGGCAGAAGATAGAGAGAGTGAAATAGATTGGGTTCTAAGTTGCATGTTAGGTGTTTCTTAAGGGTTTCTTCATAAGAGTGAGAATTCCTGTAGAATGCTGATTATGTGTAGTTTATTCTTAACCTTAACTTCTACGCCTTTGGTGTGAGAGGCAATGGTGCTATAATCTTGTTATGTATGTCACCTATGATAAGTTGCCTATGATGTGCTCTGAGGCGGCGTGTGGACGTCCGTACATTGAGTAATTAGAAATTATTTGTAATCGGTCCTCCCTGTGCTGCCTACTGACGGAGCTGCCTCCGATTTTACTTGCACTGTAGACATTTGGGCCTTGGGGTTGTGTCAGGGGACTCAGCTGTTAGCCAGCAGCTGGGACCTTCTGACACAATTACCACCCCAAGTTTAACTGCACTTTAGTCTACAGCAACCCACCATATACATATTCAATATACACACAAGCACAATACACCCACAATAGCATGGCCGAGCTGGACATGGCAGCCTTGGCTGAAGGTCTGCGGGCCCCCGCCTCCTCGCTGACAGGGTGGGACCAGTGGCTCAGGGGACACCCCGCCTTGGCTCTGGGACAGGGGTGGGTGGTCCCGTGCGACGGTTCTCTGTCCTTGCCTCCTGGGGTGTGAGGCTGGTGGGGTTCCGCTCCGCTGCGGGAACGGGGGGGGGGGTTCTGGGCATGCCTTACACCGCGCTGTTCACCTGCTCTCTCCGAGCCGGGTTGGAGGGGGGTGCCCTTGTCGCCCCCTCTCTCTGGCCGCCCACACGGGGTTGGTGGGTGATCGCCCCTGGGGCACCGGGGGATTGGGGCCGGCCTCGACCTGCCCCTGGGCGGGGACTCGGGGTGACGGACTTGGCCTACTGCTGGGAGTCGGATTGGTCTCCTGGTGCCCCTGGCACCGGGACTCACGGGCCCTGCTCGGGCCAGGGGCCCCTTGCTTCCATGCCCCATTGGACTGCCGCACCAGCCTGTGCGCTGGCTCCAGGCTGTCTCCTGGGGCGGGCTCGTGGCCTGCTTCCCCGTGCCGCACTTCAGGGGTCTCCAGTCCTCCCGGAGGTGTCGGGCCCCTGGCGGCCGGGGCCGGTGCCTACCCGGGGCAGGCCGGGCCAGGCGGTGGGGCTATGGCCTCCTACTCATGTTGCGGCCTACAGATGATGAACCTCAGTGCGCACACACACACCCACCCCTCCTCGCATATAATCTCCGGTGTATCATGCATGCTCCGCAACATCAAGTTTGACCACTGCTAGGTGAGCCACTACTAACGCTCTCCTTACTTATTTTTTTTCTTCTCTTATGCATTCCTATTATTTCTACTTTACTTTCTGCCCCTGCCCTCTCACTTATCTAATGTATGCATTTTTTCCCCAAAATAATGTGATACCTACAATTTCAATTTCAGCACTCACACTCAAAGAGCTGACAACGCGAATGCATTTGTTACGAGTACCTGTCACTGGTGATGGTATTTAAGTTGAATGGCACGGGTGAATGTTTGCTCTTCACGTGTATTTTGAGCAATCTATGCAATGGTGCTGTGATCACCTCTCCACCCTCCCCTCTCTCTATCTGTCCACCCTCTTCTCCCCCAACCCCCCCTGTTCTGTTTCTCTTTCTATCTACTTCCTGTGGAACCGGCCTGACATCCTCGCTCACAACACATTAGCAAAAAATTCGAAGCATGACCCAATTATTCAAATAAAGGTTAAGTAACAGGAAGGAGGTACATGTTACGTACATTCCACCTGTCAGAGTAAAATCTGTCAGGCACAATCAGGCATCAAGACTTCCAATACTTCATGTCAAAATGCTGGACAGGACAGTTTAAAAAAAATATAAAATAAAAATGAAAAAATAATAGTTTGTAATTCATTCCCTCCACTGACCACTAGAGGGACCCTGACATTGAACTAGGACTCACTTGTGTATAAATCCATAACTTAAAACGTTCTTGCACTTGTTCTGGTCCACAACATCTTGACCTTTAGGACACTTGAAAGCCTCAGTAGACAATGGTCAAAGGTCAGCAGCTTCATGTCCTCACCCTCCTGTAGCCCTGTCCTCTCAGCTGGCAGCCTCTTCGGCTCCCAGGACATGAAAACACAGAGTGGCATGTTCTCTGGCTTGCTGACAGACCAGATGATACGTCCCATTCTCTCCCATGCTCTTGTTTCTATGTTCTGTTTTTAGAGATAACAAATATAGCACCACCCACTCTGCTGCGTGTGACACACATTTTAAAAAGTTTGAGTGATGCTGAGAAACCCTCTAACCTCCTGTGACACCATCGCCACAGCACTTAACACGAGCATGTTCACCACCATTTAGCTGCTTCCACACCCACCTCTGCTCCACTGCTAGGATTAATGAGTATATCTTTATCTGGCTGAGAGAGAGAGGGCAAGCAAGAGAGAGAGCGAGGGGAAAAAACATTCCTGCGCATGCAAATCTCCTGAAACTCCAGATTCTTTGACCTGCAGTGAAGGTGTCTGTTCCTTGGATTTGGCAAAGAAAGATTTTGTCCATTTCACCAAATTTCAGAATTCTTGGCTAATCCTGTAATTCTGCTCATGTGAAACCAAACACGTGTCTGCACATTTGACACATATTATTTCCGGAAACAGATTTATTAAATCGGGGGAAGACGGTGAAAAGACCTCATGAACAGGTAAACACCACCTATCTGAAATCATGAAAGATATTTTGAATTTGACCCAAACATTCGTTTGACACAGAATTCCCAAATCTCCAAATTGGGATTGCAGATTCCCTGCTGCACGTGTAAACAGGACTCCACTATCGGAAATGAGGGTCTGTCCTTGAACTTGTCAAAGTAACAACACAGATTCACCAACAGGGAAGAGGCAGTGATTATTCTGATCATGTCACCACATTTCCTGCACGAGTGAGCGACAGAATTTCAGACCCAAAATCCATCATGCACCCTTTGATTTGTCTCATGCCGCAGAGAGAACACATCAAATACAGACTGACTGAATCTCCAGATTGCAGCGGTGCAGATTCCCTGCACATCTAAACACCACCTGGAATTCCGGAATCACCATCTATCCTTAAATCTGGATCATGCAACAACAACAACAACAACAACAACAACACACTCCAGTAAAGACAGAAACAGATTCACAGATTCTGACTTTTTGGTTCAAAACCTCCACAACGCAAGGGGTGAAAAAGTACAGTTGAAGGCTGGTTAGACTCCCTGTAACGTAGCGGAAAAGCTCCAACCCTAGTTTTGATCCAATAACCCGTTTCCCGTGTTTAGGAGACAACACTGTTCCTAATGCGCTGCAACCGAGCGCCTCCGTCCATCTGACTGTGAGCCACAAGCTAAGGGACCGTCTACAAGTTGCAGCACCAGGAACAATGTGATGGAAAAAAAAGTTAATGACTCACCATTTCCAGCTCTATCAACATGAAAATCTCTACATTTACCGTAGACTCTGTGTTGTTCATGCTAAATCCCACTGTTATCACAAATCAAGCATGGCTTAATTTGTATTCATGTTTCCAAATAGTATTCACATCTATCAGTCAATAGCTTCGCCCCCTGGCACCCTGGGGTCATCATTTTCATTATCACTTCAACAAATAATTTGTATCTTCATTTTTAAAAGTTTTTTTTTCAATAATGAGAAAGACATTTTGCTTAATAGCTCCGCCAACTGGCACCCCAGGGTCATCATTTCCACCTGACTGGTAGAGGGTGGCCTCATGATGCTACTCCAACAAAGGATTTAAACTTTTTTCGTGACTGATTTGTACAAATACTGGTCAATAGCTATTTTTTGTTATAATGTCTCATAAAACACACTCATAAATGATGTGAACATGTTTGATATTGTTTAAATGACAAAAAAAATGAGCATAAATGTGTTTTATGCAATATTCATGTGCACACACTATGCAAAGAGTTACTTTTTCTAGAAAAGTGAACCTGGGGACTTTTACATATGCAAAATCAAAAGTATGTCTTGACAAAATCCTACGTGCCCTTTGACCTCTCTCCAACTTGAAGAAGTAATTGATATTTAACTGATATGTCCCTCACGTATCACCAGTTATTAATTCCATCTAAATGCAAATATGTTTGACCTATTTTCATCAATTTCATCTACAAATTTCACATTCAACTAAGACCATACAACAGAAATATAGTTGGACTCCAGCTGGAAATATGTCGTCAAACCATTGTTTGATTTAGATGATTGACATCTCTATTGACTAATCAGAGTTAAATTGTGTGTGCACTCTTGACAAAAAAATGTCATGAAAAAAGTTCAAAACTTCAAGGAAGGCTTTTATTCTCAAATTCTTTCATGGGGTAGCATCATGAGGCCACCCTCTACCAGTCAGGTGAAAACGATGACACTGGGGTGTCAGGGGGCGAAGCTATTGACAAATAGATGTGAATGTTATTCATAAATATTAATACAAATTAATCCATGCTTGATTTGTGATAATAGTGGGATGTAGTATGAACGGCACAGAGTCTACGGTAAGTGTAGTGATTCCCATGTTGATAGAGCTGGAAATGGTGAGTCATTAATTTTTTTTCCCATCACATTGTTCCTGGTGCTGCAACTTGTAGACGGTCCCTTAGCTGGTGGCTCACAGTCGATTGCAGCGCATAAGGAACAGTGTTGTCTCCTAAACACGGGAAACGGGTTATTTGATCAATACCAGGGTTGGAGCTTGTCCGCTACGTTACAGGGAGTCTAACGAACCATCTACTCTAATTGTATACCCTTTCGTTGCGGAGGTATTGAACCGAAAAGGCCGACTCTGTGAATCTGCTTCTGTCTTTACCGGAGTCAACAACCTCGTCAAACACAGATCGGACTCCTCTGACACATGTGAACACACGGATCGAAACCCTGATCGCAGTGATCCCGAGTCTCCATGGATCCGTATCAGCAGCAGAGACTCTGGGACACAGGATCTGGAAAAGCGGATGAGACAGTGGAATGTGTGGGATGTCCCGTCATGCCGTGACTTACCCTGCTGAAGACGCAGCATCCTGGTGCATTCAGAAGACACACATGGTTATTCCCACCCTCTCTCTCTCTCTCTCTCTCTCTCTCTCTCTCTCTCTCTGTCTCTCTCCCTCGCCCACTCTGCTCTGCAGCTGCTGCCTGGCTGATCCCGGGGATAATGGAACAAGTTTACATCTGCATCCTCCACCTCCCTTCCTCTCTCCCTCTCTCTCTCTCTCTCTCTCTCTCTCTCTCTCTCTCTCTCTCTCTCTCTCTCTCCTCACACACACACACACTTCCTGGTCCCTGATTCGTCCTCGCCACTCCGTGTCTCAGTCTGCCGACATGCAGGGACTCTCCCGGTGGCCGCCGCCGCTCTGCCTCCTCCTTCCCTTCTTCTCCACGTCCTCTTTCTCCCCCTCTGCTTCCTCTCGCTGTCACACTCGCTCTGAAGCTTCTCCCTACACATACTGGGCTCTGTGTACGCCCCCCCCCCCTCCTCCTTCCCTCACACCCTCACCCCTCTACCCCGCCCTCTGGTTTTATGTTTCCTCGGAGTACCCCCCCCCCTCTCTCTCTCTCTCTCTCTCTATCTCTCTCTCTCTCTCTCTCTCGCTCGCTCGCTCGCTCCTCCTCAGGTTTGCGGGATGTCAAACATGTGTTCAGAGAGACGGCTGCTGCTACTGGAGGTGGCTCTGGGGGGGGGGGGGGGGGGGGGGGGGGGGGGGCTGTGACAACAGAGTGGAGGGGGTTGAACTCCACTCACTGAAAGCAGACGTGAACAGGCAGGCAGCTGCAGCCGTGTGATGTCCCAACAACGCCACACTTTGGGAAAACAGAGCAGGAGATTCCTGATTCCTCACAGGAAAGTCATGAGATCGAACGATTCATTTGAAGCTAAACTCCTGAAAACTCTGCTCAGTTAACAGTTTAAATCTTCTTCCAAACAGGAAATGCCACATGACTACACACATGTACATGTATACAGGGAGAGCATGTGCCAATGTAAACAGGAAGTCTTTGGTGGTTAGCAGCAGAACAGGCTTGACTAAAGGGAGGCACTGAATTTAACTTTTAGCAAGATTCCAGAGACAGTGACGTCATGTGATAGGGGACAGTCAGCAAATGCTGCGTCATGATTAAAAGGACCCAAACAGTAACTCATCGTTGTTTGCATGTATGCAGATGAGCTCATCAACCATAAATACACCTCAGTCCGCTGTACGACGCGAAATGATGTTTCACCATGTTTCTTAATATTCATATCAAAATATTTCATATCACTTCCTTAGGAATTTAAAAAATAATGTGTATCTATCTGCATCTATTGCTTTGTTAAAATCAAACAGCAACCTCCTGGGCGGGTGGATGAGTCCAGTAATGAAGTGGAAAAACATGCAGTTCACAGTTTGGCCACTAGAGATATATTAATATTAATATCTATCCGAATTTTAAAGTGTGCATAATCAAAGGGCGTGGCCTCTTAAGTGACACCAGGGTTCAACCTGGCATGTTCTGTGGATGTTGTGACAACACCCTGGGCCCCTGGCTCTACTTGTGCTCCACCTCTTTGCCAGTTTTTGGATGAACCAGGAAGAGTTAGGTAGTCTCTCTCGGAAATCTATGGGTGATGTCAAGTAAGTTACATGCATCTTGATACAAAGTCTATGGTGAGAACAAGGCTTTTATCCTTCTCACAGGACAGGAAGTTGATCTGCTTACCAGACATACAACAAACGTGTATGACAGACACACTGATACATGCAGTCGTTAGCACGAGACACAAGCAACATTTCCAGACTTCACTGTTTTGGCATCACTGTGAAGACATGAATCTCCTCTGACATCAGCTGTAACTGTACGTCTGTTTAAATCATTGTCACCACATCCTCACCTGACCAACACACACACACACACACACACACACACACACACACACACACACACACACCCTTATCTCCACCGTCCCTGATCTGGACATGATCAGAGATGGTTCACACCTCCTGCTTTGAGGGTTTAAACTGCTGAACTCATGACAAATCAAGATCGAAATAGAGTGACATGTAGTTATCATTTTCCATGTTAATGAGCCGAACACCTTCACTGTTATTCAGGAATGTTAATGAACTGCAAATCTTTGAGAATAACTGGAATGCTCACATCACTATGGGGATAAAACCCTGGGGTGGAGAGAGGACGCCACCAGCACGAGTGAGAGTAGGCGCCGACAAGAGGTGGATGGAGGGAGAGAGAGAGATCGAGAGAGAGAGAAAGACATGGACCAGGCTTCAGCCCATCTGCCACAATCAGTCTCAGCTGAATGACTGTGACAAACTGCAGCCTGGAGCCCAGAGCCTCCACCAGTGCAGGGACGCCTGCGAGGGCCCGGAGAGACCAGAGGAGGGAGGGATGGTACACTCTATTGTCTGCTCCTCAATAGGACCAGTACGGGGGGTCATTCAGTGAAAGGGGGGATTAAAAGGGTCCGGGTGACAGCAGCGCTCAGTTAAAGAGGGGGAAGAAAAGGGTCAGGGCCTGACTTGCAGCCAGCGCCACTTGACCCAACATTCGACCCAACGACACAGCGCACGCAAGAGAGTCATGCAGGAGAACAAGAGGAGTAGTGAAAGGTGGGTAGAAACGTTTCAGGGTTAGACGACAAAAGCTACATCTAAAGGCTGTTTTCAAGTCTGTGATAAAAAAAAAGAGGAAATCTCGGTAGCATCTATCAGACGTTGGCTGAATTCGCCATCATAAACCTCAGCTAGATTCAGGTCGTCTGATGACTGGATGATCTGCTGCCTCTCAGGGACAGTCTGAATATCAAAAACCACAGGGTTCCACTCTGAGAGCAGGTGCTGACCAATCACATTCTATTGGTCCCAGTTTGGGTGAAAAATGAAGCTCTGAGTCAGCACCACGGCCTGTGCTGTAATCAAGAAACATGGACGACAGTGTTCACGTCTAATTCAATCAGCAGCGACGCGCATGCCGAGAGCGCGCACTTCAGTTCGCTGCGCTGTGAGCAGACAAACTGGGGGAAAGGAGTCTGTGTGCGTGCCTGGATCGTGTGTGTGCGTATGCACTTCGGCTCACTGTGGTGTGTGTGTGTGTGTGGGGGGCGGGGTGCATGTACGAATTGTTCGAATGAGAGCCCTGGTATCCGTGTGTGTGCGCACTTCAGGTCGCTGCGCTGTGAGCGAGACAGTGTCAGTGATGTTCTGAAGCCTCACGGGCCGTAGAATACCCATGTCTGGTCTAATCTGATTGATTTGGTTTTCCAACCCAACACTGTTTCTGTGTGTGTTTATGTGTGTGCGTGCGTTGAGTGATCTGTTGAGCTCATTAAGGAGGTGCTTATTGCTCTGCCAGGGGTGTAAGTGACAGATTCCACTGTTTGGAAACACTCGGCCGCCCACATAGCCAGGCTGGCTCCACCACTGTCGCGCGCGCACACACACACACGCACACACACACGATAGGTTAGCATTCCATGCAGAGGAGGTGGGGAGGTAGCAGACAGGATGGAGCTGGGACAGTGGTTGCAGGGACGTGGGGTCAGTATGGATTTGGGAGCAGGGAGCTTGGGGAGGGGGTGGGGGTCTGTGGTTTCATGTGTGTTTGTGCACATGCAAAGGAAACATGTGAGTGTGTAAGCACTTCTGAGCTTCAGTGTGGAAACAGAATCCTTCACAGTGTCATGTGAATTCAGCAAATGTACACATTTAATGTTTTTTATCATTTTTTTAAAAAATTATATTACACATATGTGAATATGTTAATTCTTTTTTTTACGTGCATATCAACTTTAACTATGGTCCAGATGGAGCGGAACTCGAATGCTGGAGCAGTTTAATCTGTCAGTCTGCCAAGGCATGACGTCATCACGTTTGGATCATTACATTTGAAAACTGCAGCCGTAATGTTGAGAAGTAAGCTAATGATTAAAATACTAAATACTTAAAGTAAATGTAGACATTGGTGGAATGTGCAGGATTCTGGGAGCTTAGGGAAGTGCAGGCTTTTAAAATGTCACCAAGGAAAATGTATTTGAAAACATTTACAATATTAAATTAGGTATTACTTTTACATTGATAACTCTAAGGCCTTTTAAGACTTTTTCAGGAGCCTTAACATGTGGTCGTCAGTCACACCTTCACTCAGTGACATTAATCCTCTGTAGCTTGAGACCAGAGGCCGACATGTGTCACTGCAGCTCATTACTCCAGCTGCTGATTCCACCGTTGAGGTGTGTTCCACTCACACCCTCATCACACAGAGGAAGAGGAGGAGAACGACGACGAGGCGGTCGCCCTCAAGATAATTAGGGGCGTTTGAAAACAACTTCTTATAATGTGTGTGTGTGTGTGTGTGTGTGTGTGTGTGTGTGTGTGTGTGTGTGTGTGCATGCTTGTGTGTGTGTGTGTGTGTCTGTGTGTGTGTGTGTGTGTGTGTTTGTTGGAACGACATCACAGATACTTTGCTGTCAACATGGCGAGGGTGTTTGTTTACACAACACAAGCCTGCTCAGTATAATGCTGCATCAATGTGTGTGTGTGTGTGTGTGTTAACATCACAGCAGCAGATTGAAGTGTGTAACACAATGAGAGTGATAATACACATCCGACACGTTTCATTAATCAGAGGTGACGGGGGGGGGGGGGGGGGGGGGGGGGGGGGGGGGGGGGGGGGGGGGGGGGGGGGGGGGGTTAGAGGGGTTGTGTCAGTGAGGAATGTGGAAAACAAGACGGGAATGAGCAGGATGATGTAGTTTAATAAATCTGGATTTAATCTGAGTGAGTGTGAGATTATAGCAGGGGTGGGCAATCATTTTTGAGGAGGGGCCACATGAGAAAGCTGAACTGTGTTGGGGGGCCACATCGGCAAAGTGTTAAGTAGGGGGAGGGGGGGCTCGCGTGCTTGCGCAAATCGTTGTGTGTGTGTGCACGCGCACTTCGGCTGCTGTGCTGTGAGGGGGGGTCGTGTGTGCACGGATCGCTCGAGAGCCCTCCTATCCATGTGTGTGCGCACTTCTGCTTGCTGCGCTGTGAGTAAGCCAGTGACAGTGATGTTCTGAACCCCCACGCAGGCCAGACAGGGACGCCACCTCTGGCCCGCAGGCCGTAGAATGCCCATGTCTGGATTATGGTAAGTAATAGACTCCAGTACTGAACCATTGAAGAAGGAAATAACCACATCATGCCTCACTCACACATCCAGCGTCATGACTCATTATTATTACCGTGTCGTCTTGTCTCTGCTTGTGGTCTCGTCTCATCAGATTTCTGAAATCATCGTGGGACAAAATACCAAAGGACACGCCCTGAGATTGCCACTGACTCTCTCTGCTTCCTGTTTCCTGTCTGAGGGGAAGTGCAGGATGTTTTGAGTGACCCAGCCACTGTCACTGGATCAACAAGAGCTCAAACCTCACATGGGCTCCATTTGATGTCTTATCTCAGAGTGAAGATGTTTCCTCTCAGTCATAATAACATCACGCTCTCCTGAGCTCGACAGGAGTCACCTCACATTCTCCCTTACCTTATCTACACCCTTATCTTAACCATCTCAAACCGCACAATGGAAGAGGCTGACTGCAGCTGATAGGCCTGCATGTGTGAGAAGTTCAAAAAGAGAAATCAGATAAGAAAATATCTATGATATTTCTGAGATGATAAATAATTCAAGAGGCAGGGATTTAAATGAGAAACTTAGACAAACAACTTTAAAATTAGCTGCTAAATTAAAACCCCTTAAAACTCAGCTGACTGCAATATATATACATACATATATGTTCAGAATATTTAAACAAGTAGATTTGTACACATGAAGTACTTACAGAGAAATTAACAAAGATCATCAAGTAGTGCAGAACATTCCCTGAACTCTAAGAACCTCTTTACTCTTTCTGTCTTTACTCTGATTCCATCTATCGAGGAAGTTACCTGGATATACCTTTTGTAGTATTTCAAAAGAAATACACAAACAAGCACATGAAGAGGAAGGTATGGTCCCACAGGGAGTGATTTACACTACTTAGGGTAAGGATATATCATGCATACCGAACATAATTAACAAAATTATCATAAAATAAATTCTTAAAAACATCTTTAAATAATCCCTGAAATCTAACAACCTCTTTCTAAACAATAAACTCCATCTTTCTCTGAAGTTTCCTGGAAATACATTTTGCATATAGAATGAAGTAACCAGCAGTAAAGGGCGTAGTACTCTACTTAAGTAAAGTATAAATAATCATCAAGTTAAGTGTAGATGTACAAATACACTTATCTCACAGGAGCCAGCAGCTCAGCTTCATGCTTAACCTTGAACACCATCACAGAAGAAACGAAACATAAAGGCTGCTGCTGAGTGATATGTGGAGAGGGGGTGGAGCCTCTGCCAATGTGTATTACTACTTAAGCCGCCTGCATGGGAATGCGGCACTGAAACGAGATGACCTTGAGGGAGCGTCAATAAACGGCTTCATTAACCCACTGGATGAACCTCCTCCATAAATCTGATGCAGGTCCGGGTCTGAGGTCCCTGCAGGAATAAGGGGCCACAGAGTCAGAGAGGGGGCGGAGCCTGGGACCAGATGAAGCGACGAGGGTGGCAGTCGCCCACATTCTCTAATGGCCATGGAAAATTCATCATTGCCGCCGCTCGCAGAGACAGGTGCAATAATGATCAACATTTACGAGCTACGTGCTAACAGACAAATGAGCTTCATAACAAAAATCAATATCTTATGACATGAGAATGAGACTGCCTCCATCCTCTGATCACTAAAAGTAACTGTTGTATGTATTCTCCTGTGTCTGGACTCTAATGGATGGATCAGGGAAAGTCATTGACTTCAGTGGGTAAACAAACAGACTGTGGGAGTCTATTGGATCTCTGGAGCTCAGCCTGATTCAATTATTGCATCAACTTATTTAATTCAACCTGTAAAACCAATGACTCTCTGGACAGATGGAGACAGACGATCCCTTAGGGCGTCGGGAACCTGTCCACCTTCTCGCCACCAGGACACGCCTCCCTGCATAACTACAGCGGAGGAGCACACAGGAAGTGTCTTTACATGTGACCTCTTCTTCTTCCTCCTCTCAAAGTGACAATTCCTATTATCATGTTGGGCTTTAATAAGAAACATCATCTGTGTCAGCCAGGTTTTTTTTCGACCCCTGCTCACTATGACATCATAGTGGGTCGGATGTAGATGTACCTCGAGAAACTATGAAACATGACCACACCCACCAATCAAGGGGACACGATTGTACCTGCTCATGGGGCATGATGAGAAGGCGGGGCTTCCAGAAGACAGCCAATCAGGAGAAAGCGGGCTTTCGGGGAGGGGGTGGGGCTTTGGAGACACACAGGCTAATTCTATTTGATGTGAAGGATCCATGGAGGGTTAGAATATGTTTTTTCACACTTTAAATTCTTAACTTTAAAGGTCACGTGTGGTGACACCAGTGAGCCCGTTGACATGACACTCAAAACTTCAGTCATTATCTGATTATTTGAGTTATGGGATTATTCAAGTGCTCATTTAAACAGCATCCTCTGATTTCCTTAATCTGATGACTGCAGATATTGGAGTATGAGAAATTTTTTACATCTGCGCTTGTGTGGAGTCACAACGTGAATGTAAGACGAACTAAATACTACAAACATGGCGCACAGCATCGGAGACAGACAGTCAACAAAGAGCCCCCTCTGAGGAGTTGGCGTGGACATCGCACTGTCTCGGTTCGGGTGCTGCACATTAACTGAGAGTCAGTCCATCATGACCAGAGCGAGGACCAGTCACTAGGTGTTGTACAAAAACAAAACATTATAATAATCAAATCATAATTAATACACCACAGCAGTTATGTTCAACAAGACTTGACCGGATGTTTTGAAAACAACAGGAAATTGGAGTCTTACGTCATTATGTATGTACATCCGCCGATAGAAATCTGATAGCTGAAGGGGCTCAAGTAAACCGGAGTTTTTACATTATCTACTGCAGTAAACCCAGATATCCGATTATTACAGTTATCTGATTTCTTCCAGTTATCTGATTTCTACCGTCATGTAAACGGGCTCAGTGAGGACCGTTCATGTTTACCCTAAAATCAGTGCAAGGACATGTTCTCTCATCAAATACAGGAATTAATTTGACTTCATCTGAGTTTTTTTTAATGAATTTTAATTAAAAGGTGATTAGTGGTTTTAAATAATTATGTAAATACCACAGAGGGATTAATTCTTCTGACAGACACAAACGCTACATTCCCAGATCTCAAACCGCCTTGAGTCTGAAGGACAAGTGGACACAGAGAAAGTCCCATTACCCATAATTCCTCAGCTAAACTCACATGATGATGTGACCCCCCCCCCCATGTGAGCACCACCGCTCTATGAACATGACAAACAGCTTATTGATCAGCAGATGTCGCCGCTAATGTCCTTCTGCCGGCTGCAACCTGGAGGAGGAGGAACTCCAGCTGAGACCACCCCCCCCCCAAAAAAAAATCTGGCCTGAACGCCACAAGTGCAGATTAGGTGTGGAAGGAAGGAGAGGGTCACAGACCGACACCATCTGCTCAGAAGCAGGTGAGGTGGGCGGCGAGCCAGTGAAGCCACAACGGAGGCATTGAATGAAAACAAGGTCAGGAGAAGATTGAGGGAAAACGCCGGCTCAGCAGAACACTGGGGATGAAAAAGATAGAAGAATCTAATCTGCATTGTTTTAATCCAGGGGCCAGATTACACACAGTCACTGCAACGTGACACAGCAGCTCGTCAGAAGGAGCTCAAACACGCTCACTCCCTGTCCACTTTACTGTATTTTATCCTTATGTTCATGTCAGGGACTTTTTCCTCCACATGTGACCCAGCTTTACAAAGTACAGTTTCATGGAATCATGAAAACCAACTGTACACTCACACACACACACACACAGCCATACTGACAAGTTTGGATCTGCTTCATCTGAAGTTGACACGGAGCCGCAGAGCCTTTGCTTCCATCTGTCGGAGACGATGCAACGCTGAATGAGAGCAAGCAAGACTCTCGGCCACCTC
>JAFBJT010106843.1:25000-35901 GCA_016785325.1 Chascanopsetta lugubris | reverse complement strand
ATTTTGTTTTATTACAATTACCAGTATTTATTTCTATGATTTTATGCTATTTCTATGATTTTTATTTTTATTATGTATCTAACTTTTGTGTTATCTTAAAAAAAAAAAAGTTTCTTCCATTTGAGACATAGGTGGGGAGACTTCTTCTTCTACAGCAAGCAGAGAAAACTTGTCCGCATGTCTGTCTGAGATCGACCATTAGCAACATGATCCCACGACCATTATGGCGGCGGCGCAAAGGAGAACCCTCCCCGCCAAAGCCCAGTGTGTAAGGGGGAATATATACAGGCCACATCAGACGTGAGCGAAACCCTCCTGAGTCCGTGTTGACATCGCTCAGACCTGCGCTAATGACAGGCCACGGAAATAATCCTCCACACGCAGCCGGGAATGCCAGGAATGCAGCGTGCTGCTTATCATGTGAGATGTGAAGGTATTTAAAGCCCAGATTTAAAGCCTGACTCGTGCACACCGCCGCTACCGAACATGATATTTTCGGCGGCGCGGCGTTTCAGACAGGGTTATGTTGTAAGTGGAAGGTGCAGCATTCACAGGAGGTTCTCAGGGGGGCAGGGGATCACAGTACAGTGGTAATAATCCCTTCAAGTATTTTTTCACCTGAAAATATTCAAAAAAAACCTGTCAAGTTTTTAAAATAACAGTTTCGAAATTCCTGTATGACTTGCTGTCATACCACTTTTCTGCCACTAGTCATGAGCCACCACAGCGCTTAACTTGCATCATTCACACCAGCTATGACTCAACTCATTCATCACCTGCAGTTCTAATGTTTACTTTGAATAGCACACATCACCATGACAGGTACTTACATCACTTCCTGCAAAAGTTTAAAAATAAAAGTGCTAGCCGTGTTTTGATGGCCAGTTCAGATGATGAATTTACAAAAGATAGTTCGAGACATAAACCAACTAAATATTGCCACCTATTGTTGATAAATGGAACTGCAACAACACCACAAATATAATCTGTGAAATACTAAAAAAGTGCCAAGTATGAATGGGAAACACTATATGTCGCTCCCTGCTGCTGATAAATGAATCAATGTCAAATGTACAAACATTGCCTTTCAGTAAACATGTAGTTACAGAATAGGGAGAAATTCACAGACATTACTATTTCGTCCTCTCTGGTAAATTCCAGACATTCAATTAAAACCCCTCACACATATATTGATTCTAGCCAAAGGTAAACCAGGACACGCCCCACAGGAACCTGCTCCATGACCACTGCTTCTCAGGCGTGTTTATCTGAACATGAGTGATGGGAATTCCGGCTCTTTTTAGAGAACCGGTTCTTCTGGCTCGGCTCACCAAAAAGAGCTGGCTCTTTTGGCTCCCAAGTGGCTCCTCAGATTTTTTTTGTTGCTTAAATTAATTTATTACCAAATTATGTGAATTGTGTAAAATGAATTACTAATGTAAAAAGATACATTGTATCAAATGTTTATTATTTAAATGGCTTTATCAAAATCTTCATTGAACTGCTACAAAAAATAGCATATATATGTATATATATATATATATATATATATATATATACAGCGAAGCCTAAAACTTAAAGCCACTGAGGGGCTGCATAGACGGGCTAAACATAATTGACGCACTTGCCGTGCACTGCTTCCTTGTGTCTTGTGAAATCAAACATCTGACGTCTTCTTCTTTGGCTTTCGTGGTTTTTTATTGCTCACCATTTTGGTCTTCCTTTGTGTTATATACCAGAGTCTAATAATTAGTGTCCATCCAAATCCGTTAATCCATCAATCACGACTATATCCACTCAGCGTGACGGGCCGGCGTTGCGGTCGTATACACTATTTGTCCTCCACCGACTAGCAACACCTGTCACCTGATGAAAAGGTGAAAAGGTGAAAAGGAAAAAAAAACAAAAAAAACAAACAATATATATATATATATATATAGCTGGGGTCATAATCTTTTGCAAAAACTGGCTCATAGAGGTTTGGCTTGTAGTTCTAGGTGGTGGGAGGGATGCTTCTGCAGCAACGCTTGCAGTGGACATACTGGTACCTTCATTTGCAAGTTCCATTGCTTGTCTTTTCTGGCACTGAAGGATGGACAGTTCGCATGTGCCTGTGCAAGTTGTTTGTGGAGCCTGCTCGGAACGTTATTTTAACTTTACACAGTCTACACTCTGCCCTTGTAATATCAAGCACATAGAAAAGACGAGAAAAAGCTAATCAGCTCCCAGTCGGCTCCCAGCGATGGGAACCGACTCCTGTCGGACACTTCAAAGAGCCCACTCTTAAAGCTGGCTTGTTCGTGACGACTGAACATGTTTACTCATGCATGTGTGACCGTTTGCTGAGGGAAAAGAGGGAAGAACAACCACGCTCACTTAACCCACCGCCAACGCCACCACCTCATGCACAGCATGAATCCCACATCCCGCCCTGCTCTACATGTGACTTCATGAAAATTTAAAACAGGAGCAGGAGGGATTTTTTTTTTTAAAGAACTTTGATGTATTCCACGGTCAGGAATTGTCAGGAATTAGATGAAAAACATTCCTGGGGATTAAGGCAGGAGGAGGAAATCCCATCTTGGAATTCCTATCGCTCTTATTTTTTAGGGAAGGTCAAAAAAGTAAATAAATAAACATGAAGCCAGATAACATTGTGACCTCACCTCCGCCGAGGTCAGCGAACATTCCTCAAAATGATTCGGAGATGTGGTGATGGATCAGACACCTTGTGGAGGGCGACTCTTTCTGCAGTACAATCTGGTAGTTCAGACCCTGCCACAGACAAGGTCACCCAGCCCCCCACCCCATCTGATGACCTGCCAGACCGACCTCTGGTGGGACTGTAGCGAGCTCTGAGCTGTGTATGTATGTAGGGGGAGAGAGAGAGAGCCTGGTGTGGGAGATTCTCCACATCTGATACACCTGTTAGTTTTGGTGCCCAGTCAGAGATACCACCGCACTGCGCTCGTGACCAAGTGCTGCTGCCATCCGATCCCGCATTTCATCCCGAGAAGATGTAAACATGTAAACGACGGAAGATTTAATCTGCTGACATGAAAACTACAACACTGAGGTGAGGTAACACCAGAACCCCGCCCGGGTCACATTCATTAAGTCTTATCAGCTTGTTTTGAGCCTCATAACCATGGCAAACTGGCTGCACTCCTATCCACACACCCTGAAAATTCCTCTGATAGCCCAGCAGGGGGCGATGATTTGGATCCTGATGATCCGAGGTTTAATATTATTGTATTATTGTATTATTATCAAACATGGCCGACTGTTTCCTGCCTCATATCTGGAAAAGGAAATTGTTGATTCTCGATTCGATTTTAGATTTAGACGTGAAAGGAGCGGGAAGCAACATTTTTCTTTTTCTGTTTTACGAGATGAAATAAAGATATTGATTTTTACATGAATGCTTCGCCCAGTGTTTACATATGAAACATAAATTATCTGCAGAAGAAGACGGAGAAACGCTCTGTATCAACTCAATTTACAGAGAAGTCATTTTAAATGTTTACAGATTTTGCTTTTTACTTATTTTTCCTACTTATTCTATACTGGATAGGAACAAATGAATTAAAATATCTATTTACATGTTAAATATTTTCCTGGGAAGCTGATGTAAATAATTAGGTATTATGAAGAAAGCAAAATGAAAACTCTAAAATGAAGATCTGAGGTTGTTTCTCATTAACAAAAACATGAATCGGTTGTTTCATGCTTTTAATTTGAAGCAGCAGCCACTGATTACACTGCGTAACATACACTTCCTGTGCATTGATCACGTGTGTAGTTTACCTGAATCCAGAGCAGCAGCAGAATGAAACATAAAAGCCATTAAAAATGTGTCAAACTGTAGAGAGAAAATAAGAATCTAACTTATGCCTCTGTCATGGCCTGTGTTTATCGCTACTTCATTAGAAACTTTAGTCCTGTCGCTGCACCCTTTCATGCATTGACCTCGCTGGGAGCACTGTTCATTTGGGGAGCTCAAGCAGAAGACTTTGTTCACCTCTGCCCCAGTACTAACTCTCCCAGATCCGCAGAGACAATTCTTGGTCGAGGTGGATGTCTCCAATGAAGGAGTAGGGCCAGTTCTTTCCCAAAGGTCTGCCGAGGACAACAAACTTCACTCCTGTGCCTTTCTGTCCAGGAAGCTCTCTCCGGCAGAGAAGAACTATGATGTAGACAACTGGGAGCTCCTGGCAGTGAAGCCGGCTCTGGAAGAGTGGAGACACTGGTAAGAGGGGGTTCAGGTTCCCTTCTTGGTCTAGACAGATCACAACAACCAATACATACGCAATGGTAAACGTCTGAACTCGCACCAAGCTAGATCGTCTCTGTGAGGAAGGATTCCTCATGAAGTGGATGGTTTGAGTCACCAGCTATGAACAACAACTCTGGTCAGAGAATTGATTACAGAAAGGATTTGTTTAGGGATACAGACATTTTGTAAAGAGATGAAATAGATAGGGTTCTAAATTGTATATTAGGTGTCTCTTAAGGGTTTCTTCTTCAGGGTAGTCCAGACAGAGAATTCCTATAGAACCTATATTATGTGTAGTATATTGTTAACCTTAACTTCTACGCCTTTGGTCCAAGGGCTGAGGTGCTATAATCTTGTTCTATATGTTGCCTATGATAAGTTGCCTATGATGTCCTCTGAGGCGCTGTGGACTTTCGTACACAGCCGCCCCCTAAATTCTCTAGAGACATGAATCGAAGGAAGAAAGTCTACTTGGTGCTTTAAACTCCTCGTCGTCTTCATCGATGAAGTGTGGCAACGGGATTAGTCAGGTGACGGGTCTGTTGTAGGTTCTGTTCTTGACCTGGACGGTTGCTGATCTAATGTGTCTGTCTGATCCGGGATATGTGCGTCTGACCGTCCAGATGGGCCAATGAGCGCGTGGGAGTCCTGGGCCCACTACAAGAACGACTTGGTCTTCTTTCAGAGCCACCCCGTCCTTCTTCCACTTGGACCTTTCCTGTAGGGTTGGCTAGCGGATCTAGCTTCTGAGGGGAGGTGATTGATGACTTCGGGTTTGTTGCTAACCCATTGTCTGAGATCGAATCCTCTGAGGGGAAGTTGTCGTAGTCTGTCTATGGCAGCTCTGGCTTCCTCTGGGGTGTTAACACTGAGGAGGTGGTTGTCTACGTTGAAGGAGTGCTCGACAATGTTGGAGGATCGGGTCTTCTTTGGCTTGCTTCTATACAGCAAAGATGGCGCAGCAAGGGCTGCTGTTCGTTCAGAGAGGAAGCACTTGCCACTCGTAGATGGTTGGTTCCTGCTGCCTCTGCATATCTCTCCAGATGAGGCGAAGTGCAGGTTGATCAGTTGGTAGTAGGCGAATTTGGTGGAACATTCCCTTGATGTCTCCGCTGAAACCTCAGAAGCACTCCCTAGAGGGTTGGTCCTAGGGTGGGTCCTCGGAGCAGCTGATCACTGAGGGGTTGGCCTTTGTGTTTTAATGAGCAGTTGAACGTGACTCTGTTCTTTTCACTGTGATGCACCATGTAGTGTGGTATGTACCAAGATACCTTTGAATGTTTGGCCTCCTCTGGAGAGATTCTCACAACGTAGACCACCTCCTCCTTGCAGATCTCCTTGCGGATCTCCTTGTGGAACAGGCTGGGCAGCATAGCTTCCTGGGGGGCAATCAAAGTCACCGTGGGGGTTTTCCCCAACAGGTGGGTGGTGTGTCATCATGTTCCGTCAACCTCGACCCCAATCGACCCTTTCTGAAGGAGGTCCACAAAGGAGGCATGGATTGGTTTTAACTCTTCATGTACTGTTCACAGGTGCAGCACTGCGGTCGTCCCTTAAGACGGAGCTGTTGCACCGCTGCAGGCAGTACAAGAGTTTGTCTTGCGCAGCTCTCTTGTAGGGTGTAGGTTTCCATTGTCTGGTCTTGGTTGTGGAGTAGTACCGTTACCATCTGCAACATGGTCAGTCCATATCTGTTTTGCGACAAGGGAACTTGCTTGGTTCGCTTGTGGATTGTGTCGTGCAGGTGAGGTCCTGCTCATTGCATCCCTTGCAGTCTTGTCTGAGGTTGCAGTCCTCCATCCATTTCGATAGTGGGTGCTCTTTTGGTTGGATTGTTGGGCTTGGGGTGGGTTGGCAGGGGTCGGAAACATTGGGGTGGTTTGTTGGGGCTGGGACGCAGTGGCAGTGTGTTGGTTAGACGTTCTGTCATCTCTTTGCCCTGTTTGTTGTTGATTGATTGGTTGCTCTACTGATTTTGGGGCAGACATTGTGTCAGAATTGAGGTTCTTGATCCTCTTGTCTGTCCGTCCTGGGAGTGGATCCCTCACTTATGACTCTCCCTAAGGTTTCTACCTTTTCTTTTTTTCCCTGTTAAAAGGGTTTTCCCCGTTAGTTTTTCCTTACCCTTGCTGAGGGTCTAAGGACAGAGGATGTTACCCACCCTGTGAAGCCCTGTGAGACAAACTCTGAGTTGTAAATGTGGGCTATATAAATAAACTTTGATTTGATTTGATTTGAAGAGAGGGTTACCTAGTCTTAGCGCAGCTAGCTTCAATCTCTACTTTCCTGATGTGGCGCTTACTCTTCAGCTGCCTCACCGAGATCTCCTGAGCTCCGATAGATTCTTCTTGAATTCCCAGGGCTTCTTCCTGCTGGGCTCTAAGGGCTTGCTCCTGCTGACGCTGAGCTTGCTCCTGTCATGCTGGCTTGTCTGGTTATAGCCCTGCGGTGCTCCTGCTTCGCGTTGGCCTGACGATCCTCTTCTTCCCATTTCTGAAGCTCTGCCAGCCCCAATTGTCCCTGTCTCTCTTCTAGTAATGCATCTTGAGCAGAGGTGAGTATGGAAGGTCGTCTCACCGAGATCCGGGTTATCCGTGATGATCGAGAAGTCTCGCACATGCCCAGGTGAGGATATGCCGTTGCATTTGGGCCGCTGCTCACCAAGTCCAAGTGTGGCTGTCCACCAAGGAACTGCCCCTGCATGTCTCCTCCAGGAAGCTCACTCCCAGGTTTCCCCATCACCAAAGTTATTAACCCACGTATCTTCGTGTTCACCCCACATTACATGTCAGTCGTGTGAAACCGAAAGTTACCGAAAGTTCTCTGGTTCCAAGCCTCCCCCTCCACCTACGTATGACAGATTCTGGGCCCATCTATACGGTGAAGAAGCTTCTGGCAGCAAGGAAGAGAGGTCGAGGAAGGAAGTTCTTAGTTGACTGGGAGGGATACGGTCCCGAGGAATGCTCCTGGGTTCCATCCAGCTTCATCCTTGACCAAGACCTCATCTAGGACTTTGACAAAAGCAACAGTCGGGGTTCTGGGCCATCAGAATCTGTCCCTAGAGGCCCCCCCGTCATGTCATGTCCCATGTTAAGTGTTGAGTCTGCGTCAGTTATGTGTTCCGGGTTTTAATTTGGTGAAGGGTTTTTGTCTTCCTGTCTGCACCTCTGCTGTCTTGCCCCCCCCCCCATTGATTCACTTATTGTCTACACCTGGTGTTAATCATCTGCTGCCCTGCCAAATACGTTCCCCCTCCTTCATCCTGTGCCAGTGCACCCTCGTTCGTTGTCTGATGAACACCTCGTCCATGTTCCTGTACCCTAGTCTTGTTCCTGCCTCGTCAGAACACCCCTTTTCCCTGCTAAGCCTGGCTCCTGTTTCGGCTTCATTCATTGTCTCATCTTCTTCGTTCATTTAAGATACCACTACAGTGAGACAATACATTTGTGTGAACTGAATCCTACTGAGTCCTCGTGCATTTGGGTCTGAGTCCTAGTCCTGATGCGTTCACCTTCATGACAGCCTCAATTAAAGGGACTTTTACAAAAATGATTATATTGCCCCCTGCGGTGATAAAAAGACTAAGACAAAATAACAATAAGCTACAATAAAGACAATTTGAAATGTATAGTTGAATAACAATATTTTTTGTATCTATCTAATAAAATCAAAGACGTGAATCTGAATTAAACATATTTGGGATGTTAGAGATAGTACTCAGCCCTCACTGATATTGTTACCATGGTAACATGTAGGTCACCTCACATAGAATGTGACCACAGGATTTTCAAGTCTGGGAATGTGTAATTATACAGTCTGCTCACTCACAGGCATTAAAAAGTGACTTTAAACAAAAACAAATGCGTAATACCCCTTTAATGGGGCATGACCAGACAAATGAACTGCAGCTGAACTAGAGCTCAGGACTAACACACATGCCGACTGTGGCTGGAACCTCAGTGACACAGTGGCCTCATTGATGTTCTGAATGGGAATACCTGCCCCACATGGCAGATGGGGTGTGTCCGAGGCGTCTGGATCAGCTGAGCTACAAAGAGCTGCTGTTCATCACCCCCACTTTGTGATATCCGATGTTCTTCCTTCACCCAGCACCTCCAGCCCAAACATATACACCTCAGCACTGTAAAAAAACAAAAACAATTAAAAAAAAAAAAAATATATATTAAAACTATTCCTTTTCATGTCCAAGTACTATAAGCTATGTAAAAAAAAAAAAACAATTAAAAAAAAAAAAAATATATATATATATATATATATATAAAAATCCCCACAGATTATCATTCCAAACATATTGGATACGCCGCCCAGCGTGGCCCCGCCCCCTCCTCCAGGTTTTCACAGAGTGGCTCATTCATGGCACTGGGAACAACGAGCAAGCTGTTTCCACAGAGCTGGAGAAGCAGCTGAGGAGTGGCACACATCAGAGCTGACATTGCTGTTTGATCACTTCCACAGAGTGACCTGTGTGGACCAGCTGCAGAGGGTATGCGCGTGCATGTGAGGCACGAACATGTTAAAATTCTTTATTTTTTAAATATATTTTTAAGGTAATCAAAAATTAAATAAGGTAATTGAAGATAAACTAAAAAATAAAATCCACATGTCTATTATCCACTGCTATGAATTGCATCAAATGATCTAAAAAAAAGCTGTTACCGTTCACATTTAGTGTCACAGCCTCAGCAGCTGTGATCAAAGGGGCGGAACCACAGTGGCCAGATACCACACTCGACCAATCACAGGTCAGTCTTAACTGACAATAATGACATTTCATCCATCCTATAGTCAAATAAACAAGTGCTTATTAAAACATGAAGTTGCATTTGTTTACATTTTGAGTTTTCAGAGTAATACCAAACACAGCCACCAGAGGGTGTCAGCCATCCTATTTAAGTACCATATGTATATAACGAAACTAAACCATATAAAAGATCTATGAGAAAACATTATATGTCCATTTTCTCCCATCTGCCAACATGGACGTCATAGGATTCAAAACCAATACTGTATCCAGCCACAAGGGGGCAATACCACAGGTGGCTACTGGGATAAGGGTAACCTTTGAACTTCTTATGTGTTATAGCTAGAAGCTGATTTTGTGATCAATATTTAAAACACAAAAAATCTATCTTTTCTGTCTCATCCGACACAAATTCTGACATTGCATCATCATCTAAAAATATCGACAGTCTCAAATCTCCCAAATCTCTATGGGAAATAGGAAACTGTGTAAAGCATTAGCGACGTATATTGGACTTCTCCCAGTGTAAAAAAAACCGCAATGTGATGACGACGCCCTCTCTGTTCCTTCGTTAGCTGTCTTCAGCTGTTTGATGTCGTTGCCCTCCCTCTCGCTTTTGTCTCTCTCTCCCGTTTCCTCTCTGCTCGAGGTTTCCTTTCATTTCTGTCATCCCCCCCCCCCCCCCCCCCCCCCCCCCCCCCCCCCCGATACACCTGGCGAGATTATCAGCCCCCGGACAATAATAAAACCCAGCGATGCTTGTTAAACTGCGGGAACGTCGACCCCCTGTTTTCTGGATACTCCTTCCTGTCTGGAAACACAGGGACCAGCATGACCGCTGTTTGTTTTGATTCCTGAATTCCTGCTGCAGAGCTCCGCCCCCATGGAGCATGTCAGGAAAATTAAATGCTTGTGTTCATGAGAGCTAATGTGAAAAAAGCTGGTGTTTTTCAATTGGATTCGTCAAATAAGAAAAATATATAAAGTCTTGTAAACAGGCGATGCCATCCTCTGCCAAAGTCATCATTTAGAATCAATTATGAAAACTCGGATTTTAAAAGCAAACATCAGAAGTGTATTTCTGATCTTGATATTTCAAATACATTTTCGGAATTCACTTAATTACAAAACAATCAAACAATTTTTATCTTAATTTCATCTTTTCTAAATTTCAAAGAAAACCCATTTCTAATATCACCCTCATCCGTTAAGCTAGCAGCAGGATTTACAGCAGCTCTTTCTAACCTTGTCCAACACGTTAGCAACACGTTAACATGTTAGCGACATGTGGACGTGGTCAGGGACTGAAGTGCAGCTGCAGCGGGGGGTGTTAAAGAGAGAGAGAGAGAGAGAGAGAGAGAGAGCGAGGAGGGAGCAGATCAGAGCCGAGGCCTGATGCTAACCAGATGTCGCTCGGTTTACGAGGGAAAGTCGAGCTTCTGTTTACGCAGTTTGACTGACAGGCGCCGCACCTAGCTGAGCTGGCGGCCGCGTTACCGCACGGAAAATAACAAATTGAGGGAAAGCTCATGAGAGGAAGAATGATGCTGCAACATCTGTGATATCACGTTCACTTTGACACTGATTAGTGAAGAAAATAAGTTCTACTTATTCTACATCTCGCTGATGGTGCCCCCTGTTGCAGAACAAAGGCGCTGCAGCTTCCTCTGTGACAACATGTTTGCTTGTTTCATAAAAAAAAGTTGGAACTAAACTAAATGGAACAAGTGGCGATAAAAGGTGTCACCTGCTCAGCTGAGTGGTCACCATGGCAACAGTCACATGACCTTGCTGTGTCTGAGCTTCAGGCCTCGGCTTCATCTTCATTCTCAGTTTGATCTACATGCTGATTGACAGGCCCGA
>JAFBJT010106843.1:0-22500 GCA_016785325.1 Chascanopsetta lugubris | reverse complement strand
AGCTAAGTGAGGAGGTGAGTTTGGGGGGGGGGGGGGGGGGGGGTGCCAGGGGGGGCTGGGGGGGGGGGGGGGGGGGGGGGGGGGGGGGGGGGGGGGGGGGGTTTCCAGAGAATGACCAGTCAGAGTCAGGTCATGACCGGCTAGAGAATCAGGTCACATGCATGACGATACAAACAGGCACATGTGAGATCACCACACTGAGGAAACACTGATCATGTGTGTGAGTCCACATGGATGCACGCGTGTGAACCATAGACTGTATATAAAGATAGATGTAGCGTCCATGACGTCACCCATTGGTTTCAGCTGAGTGGTTTTGTGGCAAATTGTTGGTCCCTTGTTTCCAACCTCCTGATTACCGGTTCATCAAAAAACAAGCAGAGGCAAAACACACACAGAGCTGTGGTTCAGCTCGTGATGTCATCACCTCATCCGAGGTACGCAACAGGTCGGCTCGGGTGTCAGTCAAGAGACGATGCCCCTAAATAAGCACAATTTCAAACGTTTCAGCCAATGCCAACGGAGAGTTCTCCTTTGGAGTGCTGAGTCACTCTTAGGTATGAGTGAGGGGTGTGTGTGTTGTGGAGGAGTGGGGTCTCCACAGGAGAAACAACGCAGTTTGCATACAAAGGGTGTGGATTGAATTGAGAGGAGACTGTGAGTCTGAGTTTGTGTGGTGATGAAAGGGTCTGATTTACTTCGACCCAGTGTTGTGATCATGCTAATTTAATCAAATAGGGTGCCATTTGTTGACCCCTGTCTTGATCAAAGGACTGGGGATTTTGGGGGGAGCCATTTGTTACGGTCATAAACTCCAGTTCAGACAACATGTAGGCCTCTCGTTTGTTCACATGGCAGGAAAGCCCAACATACACACACACACACAAACAAAAAAATCATCAAACATTAATGGACACCCGAGTTATCGTTGCAGCGTTGCAGCATCTGCGTTGCAGCGTTTGATTTTTTATGTTGATCGTGGTCTGGTTGCTGTGCTAATGATGGTTAGCCACCGGGCTAACATTAGCTACTATGCTACGCCGGTAATGTAGGTCTCTAGAAATCTAGAGAGCTGTGCCAGGATAGATGACGGAGATACGGCCCATATCACAGCACCTCAACGAAAGCAAGACAGGTTTGTTTATTCAGCACTTTTATAATTTACTCTATTCCTGGCATTTCTGTATGATGTTAGCAGGAGGCACATACATGTTTGAGTTTTTATCACATGTGTAAACAATGTCATTCATGGAGTGAATTACATACATTATTGTTATTTTTGTCTTCTTCAAACCACATTCAAATGATTATTTTAATTCATCAGCACACGTTTTTAACACACTTGTAAAACCAGAGTAACACTAAAGTCTTCAGTACAACATGTAACCAGTGTGTAAAGTTAGTTCATTATAAGCAGCATCCGCAGTTACAATTTAGTATTTTTTTGTTGTACTTTTATATATATATATTTGTGTGTATATGTATACATACATTCAGTATTATCCATCTACTAAAGCCTTATCTGTTTTACATGTGTCTTCAGAAATGTATTGAGGAGATCAGCCTTGAAGATCTGAGGGAGCTGACTGATCAACTCCTGGAGAGGCAGCTATGTTGATACAGGATGCACTTTCTGCTGGAATGCCAGGAGTACCACTTGTGGCAGTTGTAGGGGCATGTCCATGGAGGAGGCATCTGCAATCTTCATTATTAATCACATTTCCCTCTGTACTGCACTGAAGAAGGTTTTTCACATGTTCACCGACAGTACATGAGGATGTCCCTGTATTAGAACATATTAGAGAGTCTGGGGATGACAACAGGAAAAAACAATATTCAGCTTATTTACTCATTTGTATTTTATTTATTGGTAACATGTCTCCATGGAAACCAACCTAGTCATCCCCAGCTTCTGTGTCTGGAAGATCAGGAAACTTATCTTGAAAATATCTTTTCTGTTGTCTTTACTCATCATTTACTTTGAATATCTGTTATTCATTTTATGCATGTAAATTATTGTTTGTCATTTGTACTCATTCAAATGTTGTTCAACTAAGTATCAATAAAGAAAAAAAGATGAGCTTTTATTATTTTGAAATCACTTCATAGATTTATTTATGAAATGACAGAAAAACACAGTAACAGAACAATGACACATGTGAAGTCCCGTCTCATCTCCAGCTCCATGGAACTGAGGTCCTGCTGAAAACACTCATTAGTCATAATAATGATAATAATTTAGTATAAGATATACAATGAACTGTTACTTTTGCTGAAGACTGTGGGCTTTATGGACCTCTGACTTTCTTCTGGACACATGTCTGTAAAAATGAAAAAAGATTTTCATCACTCCAATGACAATATGACTAACAACAACAGAAGACAAGAATGTAAAGAAAAACAAAAAATGTTGTGTAGGGGGGGGTGCAAAGAAACAAAGTACATGAGGCTGAGTCTATACAATAAAATAATACAAATAATACAATGAAATAACCAATGTTTTCTTAAACTGCATCATAACTCATTCTACTGTGGCAGGAAATGTTATAAACAAACGTGCCAGCACAGGATGCATTAGAAAGTAAATTACACAAGCTATCCTAGCATGCCGGCAGGGAGTCTTGTGCATTTGTTGACAAGCTATGTTACCATTGCTAGCTCGTTAGCTAGTTTAATTTTCAGTGGTGTCGTTTCTAAATGGCACCTTACCTCTTCAGCAGGACAGTGGCAAATTCTGCATCAGCAGCAAAGTTATTTTTTCTCATCAGAGTTCTCCAACATGGGGAAGCTTTTCCACTGTGGACCTGTGATTTGTTCCTTTGCCGGTTGCTAAGCTAAGTGCTAAGCTGTCTGGCCTCAACACGTATCCGCTCCCCGTGTAGAGGTGGCACAGGATCGTCTACCTGTCTGGCAGATATCGAGTAGGGGTGGTCCTCCATCGGTTGTCCCTGTGTAGCAGCATACAGGTGGTCCTATATTGTGATTTAATCCCGAGGGAATCCTCGACCGAAATTCCAGCAGGCTCCCATGTTGATGTCCTCTTGTATGTGCGGTGCCAAAGAAAAACAACCACTGCACATGCGCGGAAACTAAGAAACTCGGTCGCTAAAGTCTTATGTCCCTGCACGTCTCTTGTACTGTCATGGCGTCTTTACCAGAAAATACTTTTATGGTGATCATCCATGACACATATATTTTTAAAAGTTTATTTTACTTATTTAAGAAACGCTTTGGTTTATGTCTTGGGTTCATTACACATGTGAGAAAACATAGTTTTGAACAATACAATACGATTTTTATTATATTTTTATTATCATTGAAAAAAATCCCACACTTTACCTTTAAAACAATTCATTTTGACTTTTTCTAAAAGTTTAACAAGTAGTAGAATCTAATTCTTACATTTATCTGCAATACATTTCTGTCTCGTTAAAGAAGCTGCTCATCTTGTTTATGTTGTTTTTCATTGTGTAACCTTCATGACTCATGTGTTGTGTTGAACTTGCTGTGCTTATGTTTTATTGAGTCACAGCTGTCGAGGTGTCTTCTCACGCAACCCAAACTCTTCCAAAGGAATTAGGCAACAGTGTTTATCAGAAACTGTAAAATGTAAAGTAAATTGAAGAAAAACGTGAGTGTCTGTGTAACCACAATGTGACAGTTGTGTTCATAGTTATGCGTCTCTGTTGTAGATTGTAGAAGGATCAGCCACCTGCTCTGTTACACCACTGTAATCAGCTCGTTAGTGTCAACACACACACACACACACACACACACACACACACACACACACACACACACACACACACACACACATCCTGCATCAACCTGACCTGGATACACAACACAAGTGTGTGTGTTTGGGGTGTTAGCTGTTATTGTAGACAGCGAGGAGGAGGAGGAGGAGGAGGAAGAATATTGTATGCAAAGCTGAAATTTTGGCAGTGTAAAGCCAATAAGGCTTCATCAAATCCAGGGCAGAGTTAATTAATCATCTCTTCTTCCTTTTCACAGCCCCACCGCCACTGTCCCAGGGGCTTCTGTGTGTGTGTGTGTGTGTGTGTGTGTGTGTGTGTGTGTGTGTGTGTGTGTGTTGTGTGTGTGCGTGTGTGTGTGTGTGTGTGTGACAGAGAGACAGAGAGACAGAGAGTGTGAGGCAGACAGAGAGGCAGCAGGGAGGTGCAGGTTGCAGCTGGGGGGATATTAGCATAAATAAATCTGAGCCAGCAGACTGCTGAGCTCCTGTGAGCCTGAGGGTAAACCTGAGAGAGAGGGGGGGGGCGAGATAGACAGAAGCCATGTCTCAATTCGGAGGCCGCGTACTACCAAGTGCACTTCCCTTGCGGCCGACAAAGTACACGCACTTGGTCGGTCGTGAAACAAGTGCACTCGCTGCATTACGTGGTTAAATCCGACGGTTCACACTTGGCAGCGGTTGTGGGACGGAACTCGACAAATTGAAGCCAGCTCACCTCTTACATCGCGGAGAGTTCATTTAAGCATATAGAATAATTTTATGATATTTATGGTGTCCTGGTGTCATAATAAAAGTGAACCCTTACAGGTGTTTCCTGTTAAATGCTGAGCTCCCGAGTTAGGGAACAGCTCAAACAACACCCAATGTGGATAATAACTAAAATGCCAAGTTCACAAAACCTGAGGTTTTAGTCTTCTAATGCCACAAATCAGTATTTCAAACAAGTCAGTTGCTCTCCACCTCTGTGTTTTTCACTCCGCCTATGTGCACTGTTTTTTTAGGGTTTTTTCTGCCGGGTGGAGGGTTAGCCAGACCCAGTGCATTCTGGGATATGGTAGGGATATGGTAGACCGCGAAGTCCACATCAATCCACACTTAATTTTTGGGAGTTTTGAGTGGGCACTTCAAGTGTGCAATTCAAGTGTCCTGTGAAATGAGACAGACTAGTCATGAGGCTGTGACGTCAGCGGTCTCCAAATGCGCACTTCGAAGTACGAGGTCCCCAAATTGAGACACAGCTATAGCCAAAGAGAGAGAGAGAGAGAGAGAGAGAGAGAGAGAGAGAGAGAGAGGGAGAGAGAGAGAGAGAGAGAGAGAGAGAGAGGGAGAGAGACAACACCTAAAACATCCTTCCTTATTAGACCTCCAAATGCGTTTTAATTAGCAGCCGTGCAGGAACTGATGCAAGCGCAGGAGATCAAAGCTCAGAATCTTCAAAGGAAACAAAAATAAATAAAAAATGCCTTCACCAGAATTATTAACATTCAAACCTTTTCATTATTTCACTGTGAGAGGAAGGTGACTCAGGGGAAAGAGGTTTAAAGAGCTCAGACCTCCAAACTGAATCCACCCATCCAGGCACCAAGAGTCTCACACAGATATTATATTTTGCTGCATCATGTTTTATTATATATCATTATAATGGGGTCAGGTGCAATGGTCTGAGACAGCTGCATATTATATCATATCGAATAATTCTGATCTGGGGGGCAAAGGTCAGTACAGCACAGACATGTGCAGCTTTAAGAGAGGAAACTGGAAACTGTCCCACACACATGACGGAAAATAAAAACATGTGAACTGCACCTTTAGAACACGCCAAGAGCTAAAAGGCAAGAAGGTTCAACGAAAGAGTGAAACAAGCGAGTGAAATAGGATGGAAAAATGCAATCATGCATTCCGGGCTTCTGCGGCTCCTGTGTTCCTCCCCCCCCTCCTCGTCCTGGTGGAGGAGCCATTACTCAGCGAGCAGCTCCTGCTAATGTCATTAGCTAAAGGATATATGAAGCCGCAATGCACGGCCCCAGATGCTCTACGTGGACATGTTCGAGTGGCAGCAGCAGCTGAGAGCCGTGAACCTCCACTGAAACACCTCGGGCTCCATAACTCAGAGGAAGAGTGAGGACAGAGATGAAGAGAATCATCTCTGAAATATTCCACCTCCTCTCCAGAGAAGCACAAATCTCTTGGAGTACTAGCAGCAAAAATATATAAAAACTGTGAGGAGACGCTCGGGATCAAATGCCGGCATCCACAGACTGTGGAGGTATTTTTAGATATGGTTGTTTCCACATGTTCACCTCCCCCCGCAGACAGACACGACTCAGACTGAGCACCAAGGAACCATTGTCATCATATCAATAATAATAATAATAATAATAATAATCATAATAATAATAATAATAAGTGGAATTTGGCCATGGAGCATTGTGGGTAAATGTGACACCAGGTCCCTGGATTCTGATGAGCTGTGCTCTCACATGTAATTAGAGGCTGTTTGTTGTCTGCCACTGACCTACATATGGACACACACACACACACACACACTTGCGCATGTGCGCGTGGCATCGACACAGATAATGACGGTTCAAAACCCAAAGAACACAGAACTCAGAAACACTCGTATTGACATACATAATCTGTGGTTCTTTGTTTCTTTGCAGGTAAACTGAAATGTTTAGATTTTAGATTTCTACTGAAGAAAAACTGCCATTTTTAACTGAAATCTGCAGAAATTTGTCGTTTCTGCTTCAATAAACAGCAAAAGACCCATTTAGAAATTAACAGAACGCATCATAATAAAACCACAGAGACAGAGAGGCAACAATCCAATGAGTCTAAATACCGCATCAGTGAAGCCGTGATGCTGCAAATATTTATCTGTTATACTTTGAATGATTCAGAAAATGCAACCTATCATCTATCCAGAGACAGAAATGCAGGCAACTCATGAATCAAAATGCTGCACGATATCAGATTTCCACAGCAGAGAAGCTGTAATTTTCAACTGAAATCTGCACAAATTTGTATTACAAGTAATTCAGTACAAGTAATTCAGAGAACGCATCATACTAAAACTACAGAGACAGAAACATGTTCAACTAATGCTGCAAATGCATGATTTCAGATTTCTGCATCAGGAATTATGGAATATTAAAATTGTTTTTGTTGTGATTTCAACTAAATTCTGCAAAAAATTGTAAATAATGCATGACTATGCATAAAACTAAAAAGTGCAAACACAAGGTTTGTCCTGCACATCTGACTGAGTGGCTCTGAGTGATGTCAGAGGAGAGGACGTGAACCTGCTTCCAGCCTCCATGTGTCCCAGATGAAGAGTATTGGGGTCGAGACTTACCAACAGCAGTTCGAGCTGAGGCAGGTTTGGGATCCTCCTGAAAACGGACACTCCACTGCCGCCCCCGCCGCCGTTCTCCACGAACTGGCTCATCCTGCTCAGTCTGTGTTCTGCTCTTCTTCCACTTGGTTCCACATTTTTGCCCTCCTGCATCTCAGCCGCTGCCTGCTGCTGCTGCGTGTGTGTGTGTGTGTGTGTGTGTGTGTGTGAGCCTCATCTGAATTCTCTCCTCAGTCAAACCAACTCTGCTCGTGTCAATATTCAAACAGCAAAGTCGGCTCTGATCAAATCACCTCACCTCAGCACACTGTGTGTGTGTGTGTGTGTGTGTGTGTGTGTGTGTGTGTGTGTGTGTGTGTGTGTGTGTGTGTGTGTGTGTGTGTACTTGTGCTCTGTTTAGTATATGTGTGATTATTACGACATACAAATGATTAAGGGGCTGATAAAGACTTCATGTTCACTGCTCTCCATCATTTCCTGCACCAGTCCAAACACACTTCGTTCCCCAATGGAACTTGGAATGCTGACTCAGCATTCACTCCACAACAAACACAGGTTCTGATCGATTTTGGGGAATGCCATAGCTAGGTAAAATCTCTCTTCTCCTTGTGCCAACACAAATTCCTGTATCATCATCTGCCACATTCCAGCTTCAGAGTCACAGGGTTTTCATCCATTGGGAATGTTTTGAATTGGAATTCACCAACATGGCTCCAGCTCTGATTACATCACGACACAATTACTTCATTGTGGTTGTCTGATGCCAATTACAGCCTCCTTTACTACCACTATTACTGTCACTATGATCACTCAAAGTCAGATGTCAGTCAGATGTCCTTGGTAAAGAGTCTGCAGCAGGAAGCGTGTGTGTGTATGTGTGTGTGTGTGTATGTGTGTGTGTGTGTTCATGCAGCAGCATCAGAAACTCCTTTGACATTTGCCTCAGGAGCATTTCTCTGTCTCATGGTGAGAAGAGTCAGAGCGAGAGAGAGAGAGAGCGAGAGAGAGAGAGCAGTCACTCTGTACTACAAATGAGTAAATATGACTGTTTTCTTTTTTTTCAAGCTTCAAGTACATTTTATGACAAGTGACTAGATGTTTTAGCTCCTTCCCAAAATTCCCATTTCATAGGACGTTGGTCAAATACACGTTTAAGGACATATTTATGAGAAGCATCATTTTGTTTCAAAATAAAATCCATCTCCGTCCACACCATCATTTTGTCTCCATCTTAAACAATCACATCTGAAAATTACACCGCCATGCACATACAGAGGTCATGTGACGTTGAACTGGACTGGACAAACACGAGGTGTGGATGTTTGATTTGGTAAAGGTTTAGTAATTTATTTTCTGCACAAAAAGCAACCCAGAATAAATTAACAAAAATAAATCCACGTTTCCAAAATATAGCTTGTTCAATCTAGCTTAGCATATTTTAGCATAGTATAGCATAGCATCTTAGAACATAGCATAGCATAGCATAGCATGGCATGGAATGAAATGGAATATCAACACCGAACATAACCAGCATCACAGCACAACACCGACCCTCACTCTTCCTTGACTCTGAACAAGGCACACCTTAAATAAACCTGAGAGTTGGGCCAAATTGGACCAATCAGGGTCAGTTGGGTTATACCAAACAACAGGGGTGACATTCATTTGACCAGTCTACCCATACATCTTTTACTGAAACTAAACATACAACAACAACATATTACTATTTGCCTAATTAATCAGTTATATATTCTTAATAAACACCTTTGCCCACCATATAAATATATACACAAGCAAACTTTAACGGCAACACACCTTCAGCCATTTCATGGACTCTCAGTCCCGGGGTGGAATAAACTACTGCCTATTGCAGTGCATGCCCCCTCATAGGGCAGTTGGACCGGACGAGGAGGTGGGTGAGTGTGTGCTTGTGTGAGTTCCCTCAAAGTGTCGTCCCTGTCTCTCCTCTCTCACTCCCGTGCTTGCGGGCGACACTATTCAAACGCCACACATTAAAGATCTGTTATAAGGGCGAGACAGTGAAAAGTGGGGTTACCTTCTCACAGATGTAAACAGGAAGTAGATCCTCTGACGTTAAGTAGAAACGTGGATGAAGTTGAGAAGAGAGTAAGAAATATAAAAGTACTAACATCTATACAACATCTGTGTCACTCAAACTCTCCAAGCAGAGACTAGACAGCCATTACCATCTCTGATTGTAACTGCACTTACACCAGCGCACAACAATAAATACTCACAACCACTTGTAAGCTACTTGCATAGCTACAGCAAAGCTTCACACAGACAAATGAACAGGCCTTATTCTACATTTTGTGTGAGTCGAGTCGTGTGATTGACACAAGAACCAATCAGGATGCAGAATTCTGCGTCATCTTCATATTCAAACATCTGAAAGTTGGAGATTTAAAAATTAAACTTGACAGTGTTTTAAAACGTCCACGTTTAAGATGCTGGGAGTATCCACGGTGACGTAGACTGAGGACATAACCATAGCAACAGTGATAGATTATGGTTAAATGCAGCCATGACAGTTTATATAAAAACCTGCAGCTGATAAATGGTTGAATGTTATTTTCCAAAGAGTTAAAAGTTGGAAAGTCAAACATCATAATGCTCCGCCCTCCTCAGGAATCATGACTCAGCTCCAGATCGGAGTTTCTGGCCGCAATTGCTCATGAATCAGCGCTCACCACCGTCTGCAAACATGAGCTGAGGGAGAGCGACAGAAAGGGCTGTGAACCTCAGATTACACGTTGCGATGGGTTCACACTGGTGTGGTCCAGCATGCTGCACAATACATAATGATATAATGACATACCACAGCTCAGCAGATCTGGAGTCGCCGTCATGTCTCCGACTAAAATATCCACTGAGATCAAAATCTGATTCAAGGTTTATTTTTGTTGATGGATCAGAGAGGACGGCTCCTCAACTTCTGCTGGGTTTATAAAAATACTTCTTTAAAATGAATATAGACACACAAAACATCACAAATACTTTTTAAAGTACAAAGCCTGAGTGAGGACAGGAAGAGGTCAGGGACTATTTCCTGCTCTAGAGTCACACAGTTCCCAGAATCCACCTGAGAACATGACTCGACTTAAACTCATTTTTCATTTTGTGTTAACTTGATGTTCACTGGGCGGGTACTTCATGATTGACAGCTGAGAAATGCCCCCTATTGGTCAAGAGCTTTCATTGACAGCTGAAACTGGATTGGTCAAAATCATGGACGCGCGGGACCTGGACTGAAAACTGTAATATTCATATTAGAGATTTGTTGTCCATCTTTAATCTATGAGAAGATAGTTGGAGTATTATGGTATGTTTAAGTCAGGCAGGAAAAGGTAATGTTCCTTTAAATACTTCATAGTAACGACACAGCAAAAATAATCTTCCAAGAACAAAGATGAGGTGTCAAAAACAAGCTGCAAGAATTCACAAACCAGGGCTGCAAGAACAAAATGACATCACTTTGTTCTTGCAGCCCTGGTAGCAAGAACAATGTTCTGTATTCTTGCAGAGTATGTATTGACTTTAAGTGTTTTCCCTGGAAGGCGATTCCGCCCACTCCTAACACCTTCATCACAGATAATGACTTTGGGATCCATTATAAGGCCGATGACACCTGTCAATCACTACAACCAGTGAACCAGTCCATGCAGAAACAGTAGCCACGGCAAGGAGCGGCCATGTCTGAACCATAATGATTTTAAAAAACGTGTCCTTTAACAGTTGAGTTGCGCTCCATCTGCCAATGAGGAGCCGCCATGACACTAATCTCCTCCTCATCACTTTACTCAGGGCACATTTTAATTCCAGCACTGAAGGGAAAGTGTATTAACCTAATGAGAGCATTTATCAAAGCTTCTATTGAAATCATGGAGAGAAGAATATAAATATAATAAATCAATATGAGTTAAGGGAAGGAAGAAGGAGCCAAGTGAATAGAGAAAACAGAAGAAGCAGATTAAGACACGTTTCCTGGATTCATCAGAAAATCACTATTTTTAGTCATTTCTATAATTCTATATTATGTAATATGGTCAATAAACTTGTGCAATATGATATAACAAAAGACAATCTTAACTATAACAAGAATAACAAAAAGTAAAGGTTCTTTATGAAAGAATGTATTCACTTATTTTATGATCAGACAAATTTAAAACAAAATGTACTTTCTATAAAATAAGAATTCAGAGTGAGTGTGAGTAATATTTAAGAATAAAAAGATGTCACTGGATGAGTGTGTGAGTGTGTAATTTAAAAATCCACATGTATACTGTATCTTCATGGTTTCAGAGACTTTGCTCTGCGGCTGCAAATCTATAAACCTATAACTATGTCTATTGTGTCTGAGAATCACGGGGAACAGCAGAGAATCAACATTTAGATGAATTTTATATAATTTTGTAGTTAAAGATGACAGATGGAGAGCTCCACTTAAAGTCTGGAATCCTGGGGGAGTTTCAATCATCAGTCAGCTTCCAAACTATTTCCAAATTACAATTTTCTGAAATTCCTCCCGCGTTGCATCAGAGGAATGTGAAGAGACCAGGGGCCTCATGTATAAAGAAAGTGCAGAGTGGATGTCGTAAATCCTTACGTATGAACAATTTTCCTTTCAAATTCCATTCATACGCACAGTTTCACGCACAGTTCCATGCACATGCACACATTTTTTTTAACATGTCACCGACTTGAAAGTGTTGGAACGTCCCCACACCCTCAAACCTCTGGACACCGGCTGAAGGAGATGAACGTAATGAATGAGAAGGTCGTGGAGGTTGTGGTGAAGGTTTGAATCACACTGGCTGAAGACAGGAAACTTTGAGATGACAGAATATAGAATGTGAGATCTGTCCCACATACAGATCACAGGAGCGCACCATGACTCAGCAAAATATAACAGATATGAACAGACATCAAAGTAAATGTTACAAGACGTGTGGGTGATCACAGGGAGTTTCACTGACATTATATATACAGCCTGATCAATACATGAAGTACATGTAGTATTAGTAACTCTAATACTGGTACTGAGTTTACTGATCAGATACTACGATCTGTTCATCCGTCGATGGCACCTCCACTCATCCATTACACACAGACAGAGCGATTTGATTCATAGATGGAATTCACTGGGATAAACAGTAGATGGCTGTTTAGTTAAAATAGAGGATGATGTGATGATATGGGGGCGGAGATGTCCTCTCTGATAGCGTACATGATTAAATATTAGCATCGTATTCACTCTATCAAGAATATATTTTCACAAAGTAATTCAGGCATATCACGTGGTTGGAGTTTATAGTATTATTTCCAAACATTCCGGTGCATGTCAGAGGTTGTCAGAGCGCTGTCTGCTCATGTCACCTCGACAGCTTTCATAAGAACGTATGTAAAGTACAAACATTTTCCCATCAAAGAACGTTTCCACACATCATTAAGTTGACGTGGAAACACGTGGACGAACTTGTTCGTGCTTCACAAGCTTAATACATGAGGCCCCAGTTCCTGACCCCTCCAACCTTTAAAAGCTCAGGGGTCACCAGGTACCAGGCCACGCCCACTCGTCTGTGTGAAAAACACCTGGTGGGGAAACTCATGGCTCTAGCCGACTGACATGGCCTGGAATTCTGTGAAATGAGCTCTGCTCAGCGTGAGTGGTAGCAAGGTCGTTATCAGTGTTCGAGTAAACAACACCATGAACATGTCCACATACACACACATGTGATGTGTCAAAACATGTGAGGTCTCCATGTGACGTAATACTGCAGTAATATCTGTACACTCAGTTAATATGGAGTATGTTAACATTTACCGACAAAATCATGTCACTTCCTGGTTTGACAATGTGAAAACTGCACATGATCAAACTTGGTTAAGGTTCTGTGACACAAAGGTACAAATTGACTGATTCTGAGTGCCTGGCTTCGCCCCAACCAACACTCCCCGCCAGCCGCCAGGTGAGGAGGTGGCGTTTCTTCTCCTGGCTGACAGATGCAGGCTCTCCCTGAGCTTCAGAACAAACTGAAGAGTGAATCTTCAAATCAAGGGATCTTTTGTTTGCTTGTCATGATTTATGGATGTGAACATTCAGAGGGAGGGAAAAGTGTGATTATGATCACACCTCCTCGTGTGCGTGTATGTGTCAGAGTGATAAATCGAAGCTTTAATCCAGATTCACTCAAACTTTTCTCTTCTCTTATTCAGCGAGTGACTTCCTGTCTGGGAGGATGTGAGGATGTGTTGGTGTCGGGTGGGGTTTCTGAAAAGCTCCCTGTGTTCATCACATGTGACTTCCGCCACACACATTGATCTCTGTGGTGATTGGGAGAAGAGAGGCCGTAATTGGCCCCTCGACACAGAAAGGGCATAAAGGACAGTTTCATTGGACGCAGCGGCAAAAGGACATCCAATTATGAGAGCTGGCACCACGCCCTGGGTGAGTGAGGCGGGGGGGCACACAAGTGAAAATGCTGCCTCCACCAGTTTGAAGTCAACCCAAAAGCTTTTGTTTTATTTCCTGACGGATTATTAAAGTGTCTTCGTTGGAGTGGCGGCAGATGAACCCCGTGACCCCGATAATAACAATGTTTACAACACGGTCATGTGATCAACCAGTAACATCCAACTTGAGACAGGGGTCAGAGGATTCAGCTGCATGGCCGCTCACATCAGCACATCAAAGACAGAAAGCGAGTGAGCAGGTCACTCACCTGGAGTCAAGATCTGAACTCACACCATGATCCTGTCTTCATATTTAATATTAAAATAATTCAAATCAAATTCATTGCTAATGACAGTATATATGAATATAAGTATCTCAGGATCAATAAAGTATCCATCTATCTAAAGAGGAAGTATTCCAATTATTACATTATATTAGTAAATATATAAAATGATATTGAATTAAATCAAATTATTCTAAATTAAATATAACTCAGAAAACAGCGTAATTACATATAAAGGTGCTCATTACAGCCACAGACTGGAGCGTAAATGCAAGCGGAAAAAAAACATTTGAGATTATTTTAGTCAGTTGGTTTAAAGAATAACCAAACTATGAATTTACTTATAAAGACGTTTAAGGATAATTAAATCCTAACTTTGAAATTTACATTGTAAGGATCCACAGGAACCCCGTGTATAAATATACAAAGTGGACATAACTGCCTTAAAGAGCTGCTATAAAACCAAAGGTCAGGTGTTGAGAGATATATATCTCACATCAAAGGAGCAGGACAATGAGCGGATGAAGATGTTCTGGTTTATCCTCAGCGTTATGAAGGACAGTGCCTAACTGTTCCTGGATGGTGACGACGAGTCAGTTTCCATGAGTGGAGCAGAGAGAGAAACGCCATCCCCAGTGGGCCCCCCAACACAGGTATGCGTGGTATGTCACCTGCACACCCAGGAAGCCGCCAGGGGCCCGACCGGAGCCTGGTACCTCTGAGAAACTCTCATTCCCCAGTGACAGAGGGAGACAGACAGAGGACAGAATGGGAATCCAAATCCTTTTTATGTAATCAGAGAGAGTGGGCGCCATGCGGGTGCTCGTCCCTCTGTCCTGGCGTGAGAACGGGGCAGAGGATGAGGCATTGTCTCCATATTTTCTTCCGTACAATTACACCCAGTGAGTTTGAGCTGCTGGGAAATGATATCAAACAACTCCCTGCCTGATGACGTGAGAGCTAATCAGAGCCAAGGAGGCTCTGAGGTCCACGCCCCCTTTTTTGAGATGTAGACAGGAAACTTTGTCCTTCATGTGTAATTAATCACACTTAGGTTCAGCCTCTTAAGCTCAGAAGTGGAGTCTCTGACAAGGAGTGAATTGTTAAAGAAAACGAGTTTATAGCAGGAGGTGGGGTTTATGGGAGGAGGCGGGGTTTAAAGGAGGAGGCAGAGTTTTAACAAAAGCCAGAAACATTTCGATAAACACAAACACACTGCTCATTCAACATATCAGAACAATGCAGCAGTCATTTATCAGGTTGGGTATGAGCGCCCCCTGTTGGGTGTTGATGCACTGTGAGAAGATACATCACAGTTTGAGTATGTGATGTTCTCTCTCTCAGCGTGCTCACCATGTCAGATCAAATGATTTGAAGGTCAGATTTCCGGAACACCTTCTCTCCGAGCCTCAACAGGAAGGAACGTCACCGACTTCCTGGAACCAGGAATGTAAAATAAACAAAAAAAACATGGCGTCTGAGGACACTTGCCCCCCTGTTTCCACTCAGACATTCTTCTTTAGGTCCACCATGTTTACATTTGTATCTGTTAAAGGTCACAGAGGTCGTGAAACCTGGCGACCAGACGTGGCGTCACATGGTTTCCACGAGATGAAACCGATTGATTTCCAAACATGATCTTTTACACCGACTTGGGAAGGTTGGATGCCACCATCTAGGATCAAATCGGATTTAAAGGTGACATTAGATGTCTCGTCTTCATGACAACAAGAAATCAACAAGGTTAACAACACATATTGCTGAATTTCATATCTGAAATGCTTTTCAAAATGACAGTACTGCGATGGCGCGGGTTGTACACGGTCGACCCCTGACAGCGCGTGTGTGTGCTGACCTAGTTAAAGCAGCAGCCGGTCCATGGCCACAGGGCCTCACCGTGTACGTCCCTGCATGGCAGAGTCTGATCTGGAGGCGGGTGAGCGAGAGAGAGCGGGCGAGCGAGAGCATCAAACGATAAAAATAAGTGGAGCCACTGAAGCAGCCCAGCAACATGGAGGAGTTATGTAATGCACATGATGCCCCAGTTAATCCACCACAGCTCTGTCACTGCTGTCGCTCACAACCTGATCCAGATTACATGCAAGCACATGCTCGTGCACGCGCACGCACATGCAACTGTGGGGGTTTTCAGCTGAACGGAAGTTCTCTCCAGCCTCTCTAGCTCCATTGAGGAACATATGGAGCCTGGATACATTAAACATGTGAGGAAGAGGAGGAGGAAGAGGAGGACACAGTCCAGGCTCACATTGAAGAGCAGATCAGCCATGGACAGCAGCCGCTCCGTGTCCTCCAGCCAGAGACGAGCAGAAATGAATATTTTACCTGCTCTCAGTCAAACAGATGGTTTTTACTCTCTGGTGTGTGTGTGTGTGTGTGTGTGTGTGTGTGTGTGTGTGTGTGTGTGTGTGTGTGTGTGTGTGTGTGTGTGTGTGTGTGTGTGTGTGTGTGTTTGTGTGTGCATACTCTGGCTCCAGGTTCAAGTACACTTGATCGCAGATGTAGAAAATGAAAGCCAGAATGAGCTGGCAGCTTCATATCCTCACAGGAAGAGGAGTGTTTACAGGACAGAGGGTTTTTATCTGTGCCAGGGGGCCACAGGGGCCACAGGGGCCACAGGGGCCACAGGGGCTGTCCACATCATGTCCCACATCAGTACTGGGAGGGGTGAGAAGGGGGCAGAGGAGACAACGATGGATGAGGACGATGGTGATGAGTTCCTCGTAAAGTATTTCACTCACAGTAATGTTGTGATGCTGAACAGCAAGGTTTAAAATAATGTGAGAAAATAAGTTTTGGTTATAGTCAATACTTTTGTCTATGTAAACATGAATACAAACACTGCTCATTAACCCACATATCTACTCGTCCAATCACAGGACAGCAACACTCCGTGTCCTGGAATCAGATCTGTGTAACATCACCAGATCCATGCTGGACCTCTCCCAAAAATGCTGATGGCGTCCTAATGTCCCACTATTCCCTGTGCTTACGAGGCTCCACCCCCAGATAGAATACACCATCAGAGGAGGAGAGAGAGGAGAATCTATGCAGAGCGGAGTGGACGAGCGAGTGTGAGCGTGTTGAATCATAAACCCAGATCACAGCTCTGACCTACTTTCAAAGTGTGGCAGTGAATCAGGTCAACTGTGTTTCCAATTAAAGTCATTAATGCTGCAGCAGATCTGCTGATAACACGGAGCATGAGGGGAATCAAACCACTGACACATTACACATTCACAGAGCGCTGTGAAAAAATGATAAGCCTCTTCTCGCACATGAGTCACAGTGTGTGTGGCAGCTACTGAACTACAAAGCTTCTGCTCCTGACGCCACTTTCATGTCCACACTGACATGATTGACAGATTAAAATCCTCAGTCTGATAAAATTTTGATTTTCCTGTCAAGACGCCTTATCTCTTAGTTGTGTATATATTTCTAATTCATATATATAAATTCCAACAAAGTCCAGATATTTATTGAAAAGTTGCCATGACAGTTAAAGATATCGTCAACAATAGATATTTTACATTTTCATTGATTTTTAGATGTAACTATTTTCGGACGTATTTTTGTTCATATTTGGAAATATTTATGTACCACATATATAATACAAATATCAAATATTATTGATTGATAGTGTATTATCATGAAATGATTGTAAAAGTTGAGCTGTGATATAAATACTATAAAAACACATAACTTACATGTTCTGAATTGAAAACTTCACAAATCAGGAAATTTAACAAAACCACAGAGTATCGACAAGCACTTAAAGTAATTAAACTCTTAATAATAGAAATTATATAGTATAAAAATCAAGAGAACGCGCTTTAAAGACATCTAAAAAACGATTTTCCTGTTTCTTGTCCAGCGACCATACAGTCAGCGTACACCTGCAGGGGGGAGTATCAGTGCAGGTGGGGGGTGAGTGTATATGAGGCGTTTTCACTCCAGAGAAACTCTGCGGCGGCGGCAGAGCGACGGCCACACTTGACATTTCAAAGTCGAGTGGACTGACCCTCAGTTGACCGAGCCAAAACAAGTTTCCACCGCTGTGATTCCAGAGCGCTGCACAGAGATAAGCCTGTCAATCACCCTAGGTAGCCGAGCGGAGGGGGGAGGGGAGAGGCCGTTTCTTCTCACACAGACTTTTTCACCTCTGAATGTGTCTGTGGTGTCTCAGCACTCTAATCTTTATAGTTTGGCTTTGATTCAAAGGACAGTTGAAGCCACCTGCTAAGCCACGAACCTGCGTCCTGCTGTCCAGGTGTCTGCTCATGTCCCCTCTGCCGCGCTGCGCACACCTGTAGGGAGGGGAGAGGAGTGAGCGATAGGAGCAGAGAGAGAGAAAGTCAACAAGAGTCCCCGGCAGGTCACGTTCCCGCGCCAACAGCGGCGTTCACCTTTTTACATCACAGGTCAGAGTCCAGGCGGCGAGCGGCTCACAGGGAGCGGAATCGTTTGTCAGAACACCACAAGCAGGATCTTCCCCCCTGCTCGGCGTCAGCCAGCCACCCAGCCCTGCCCCCCCCCCCCTCCCTCCACGCCACATCCTGACGCCCCAGCTCGGGCTCTTTGTGTTTTTCTAGTCATCTGCAAACAGAGCTGGGAACTAGTCGGACCTGGTCCCATCGAGATCAACACTTCACTTCACGCATACTACTCCTTCACAAAGAGCTGCAGGCTCTACTTTGAAACTGCACTTCCTGTCTGGAGGGCGGGGTCAAAGGTCACCTCAGGGGTCACAGCAGACCATACATGTTATCACGTGTAAATCTGCAGGTGACTGAAATTAGGAGAATAAATCCGATTGAATTGATCATATTAGATTTTTTAGAAACACAAGAGATTGGATGATGTGAGCTGTCAATCACTGGGTGGTATCCAGGCAACAACATGAACTATGCTAATAAAACTCACATGTATCATAGTTTATAAAATGCAATTAATATTAATTACAAATTATTTCACAAAGCTGCACTTAAAAGCATATTTTAAACCAATAGACTGAGGGTGTTGCGACTAAAGGGCACTTCCTGCAAATGATGGAACTGTATTAACCCATTTCTTTTCTACTTATGCAACTCTCCGCCCCAGCCCCGCGATCTCCACACCAACTCTTCAGAAGTGGCTCTATGTTGACTGTTTCCGCTGCTGCGCGCCATGTTTGTAGTATTTAGTCCATCTTCCGCACACGTGACTCCGCATGTGCAGGTGTAAAAACACGGTTGAAATCTGATATCCCTGTATGCATGCACAGAGAGATGGGAATGTCTGGGAGCAATCCAGCCATTCAAATTTCTCATACTCCGATAACTGCAGTTATTGAGACAAGGAAATCGGAGTATGCTGTTTACATGAACACTTAAATGATCAGATAACTCAAATAATCGGATAATGACCGGAGTTCTGAGTGTCGTGTAAATGGGCTCAGTGAGGACCATTATTCAGATTACGGATAAGAGGAGGAAGTGTCCTGTCTTCCTCAGACACAGGAAGGAGGTTATTGAGGAGTCAATGATTAGAAACAGATTTAAGCTGCTGAGTGTGTGTGTGTGTGTGTGTGTGTGTGTGTGTGTGTGTGTGTGTGTGTGTGTGTGTGTGAAACGATGACAGCGCTCTCCTCAGGAGGTGGATGAGAAGCGATAAACAGAGAGTAAACACATTAAAGCTCAGATATCGAGGGCGCTCAGATAACGACGGGCGATAAAAGACGGGAGGAGCTCGACCCCTGACCTCTGACACACAGGAAGTGATGCTGACCATGTAAATCACACCTGCAGCTGCAGTTATGTCATTAAAAGGCACAGATATACACGGTTTATGTGAGTTCAACTAGCAGCAACCTCCAGAGCTGACTGATGAGGCCAATATTGAGGTGGAAACACTTGCAGTTCACAAGGTGGCCACTAGAGGCTCAATCTCCATAGACTCCCATGTTGATGTAACATGGTGAATGTGTTGCGCCAGTGGTGGCACTGTTGGACTGTGAGAGATGAGTGTTTTCGCGTTTTTGTACTTTGTGCCCACTCTGATTGCCAGTAGACTAGACGCGCATTTCACCAGTGACGCCATGTTGCATTCAGTTTGCGCTGTCTGTAAAAACACGTTTTAAACTCTCACAGAGAGTTTCGTTCTTTCCCTGGGGTTGTTGTCGGGTGGGACGGGGATGTTGTGTTTTGTGTGGTACACTGTGAAGTGTGTTTTGTACGGTCTGCTCACTAAGTTTAAGTTGCTAATTGTGTTGTGTGCTATGGTGAGTGATGATGGCTAATGGCAGTTTGCGCTGTCTGGTCCGCAGCACTGAATGTCCACCGAGGCTCATGCTGGAGCAAATAAAAACAGTCTCACCACCAGTCAAAGACCAACCCTTCCGTCTCCTGTGTTTTCTTCGCAGGACACACTCCCCCCGCCGGCAACATAACCAGTAACACAACGCAGAGCAGTGGCGAGCAGAGTAGCAGCAGGAGGTTACATTAACATGTTCAACTTAGACTTAACTTTCTGTGACAACTGTACGGGGCGAATACTTTTCTCACTCTCTGATTTTTATTCTATCCAGGTTTGAAATTGGGGATAATCAAGGGGTGTGGCCTCTTGAGTGACACCCGGGTCGACCTGTCACGTTCTGTGGATGCAGTGTCAGCACCGTGGGCCCACTCATAGCTCTACCTGCGCTCCGCCCCTTTGAGGGAAGAAGAACAGGTGAACCTAAGACTGTCAGATTTAAAGAGACAGTAATGATCGATAAGGTTAGTCTCCTGAAGGGGGTAGTATACTCAAAACAGCCTGCCAAAAACTTGGGTAAGAGGCCTCAGAGGGTGCATTCATGGATGTGTACGCAAACATCACTTTCTGTTTACTGACTCATCAAAATAAAAACACATTTAACATCATAGAACAACAATGGAAGACCCTTTAACTTTTTACTTACAACACACGTGTCCTTTAGCAGCTCTGTCCTCCCCTGTGATTTACACCTAAAGCAATTACTGAAAGCGGCGCAGCGTTGACCTACGCAGGGCGACACGCGCCAACGCCTTTAGTCCACGCGGCCCCCAGCCAGCAGGCCGCCGCCGCTCGCTCGCCAGCCAATGGAGTGGAAAGGATATAATCAAAGGAGGCCAGGAGGACGCTGACATCTGGGAGTCTTTGTGCAGGGAGCCTAATTAGATAGGGAGGGGTGTGTGTGTGTGTGTGTGTGTGTGTGTGTCTGCTCTTTTTGAACATCTGCTCCTGGAGGAGGGGAGGAGCCAGCTGAGGTTGCAGTGTCGCAGACAGCTCAGGGATAATGTGAGGGGATAACAGCTTAATGATGACACTCAAATCCATTGAGAGGTGGGGCCACAGAGGGGGCAGCGGCCTCACGGATAAAAAACCATAATAAACCCAGATTGGTCATGAATATGGATCCATCCCATGTGATACTGTGTCTTTGTGAGAGGAGCAGAATCTGGCAGCTGTGCGTTTGTTTTATAGCGATCAGGGGAACATTTCATCGTCACGTCGGGATCATCCCACGCGTACAGTAAAATCCCCCCCCCCCCATAGACACACTGTTGTTCCGCCCGCTGGCTTTTGACTCCCAAGTGTCTGACCGCACTTGGCCACAAGTGACAGGATGCTCTTTGTGCCCGATACAGTCGAGCATTCAGCCGCGTTCACTCGCCGCCACCAGAGAGACATTTTTCAGTTCTAAGAGGAGAAATTTGACCTTTGACCTCCGGCTAACACCCCCCCCCCCCAACTATAACACTTTATTCATTCAAACTACCTACATTTCTTTGTGAATAGGTTCAGTCAGTGAAGTGATCATTTATAATTCTGACATGTGAATCCTCTAACTCATGAGGTCACATGTTGGTAAACATGTCAATCAAACTCATTAAATGTCATCATTTCAACTCACCAATTCAAAACAGAGGCAGCTGCTCTGTGAGCACCATGGTTCTGCTGCGTGTTTCAGTCGTGGTCATCCTCGGAGCCTGTTGTTAAAAACTAAAAGTCTGATTTTTTTTAATGAAGTATTTCTGTCAGGAAATGATATCAAAACTGCAATAGGGAAGTTAACTGCATATAAACATGAAAACTGTTATGATAAATCAATCAATTAGAGGCTGTAATGGCTCATGACTCACTCTAGTGGTAAAAAGTGCATTACATGGTGCTGTCCTGTTGATGGCCATACATTGACATCTTTGAGCCTCTGTTATTTCCAAACAGTCAAGATGTTTCTAGATGCCTGAATTATGAGTTAATTATAGGGTCTGACTTCATAGAGGTCTCTGAGATAAACTCCGCCCCCTGGTTAAAAGAGTCAATCTGCAATCAATAACCTGCCTCCCTTAAAAAGAGTAATGCCAGGAAGTGCCAGGGCCTGGAAATGGAGGGCGATTGGGAGGTGTGTGCGTGTGTGTGTGTGTGTGTGTGTGTGGCAGGGGGGGGGGGGGGGGGGGGGGGGGGGGTCGTACATTGATTAGCGCACCCCCTTTTGCCCCAGGAACCCATTCATTTCGTGTTGGCTGCCTTGAACAGAGCCGGAAACAAGGTCAGAGCAGAGGCATCCTCCAACCCCACTAACACACACACACACACACACACACACA
>JAFBJT010106840.1:60336-76365 GCA_016785325.1 Chascanopsetta lugubris | reverse complement strand
GTGTGTGCGTGCATGCCCAAATTTTGTATAGACTCCGCTGGAATCTTTATATCGCGGAGAAAGACGTCAGCGGCGGTGACTTCTACCTGTCAAAGTCAAAGGTTTTCAACTTATTGCAAAAAATAGTTTGACTTGATCAAATGTCTCCATCGGCAGCTTCCCTCCGTTATCACTCCGTCTGCAGATTTACTATTTCAGGGTTTGTTTTCTGCCAAATGCCAAATATGGACACAAATGACAATACGCATAAACATTCGTAGGGGAGGCCTCGAGTATTTTGGGAGCCGAGCCGGAGGAGTCCGGTCTGTCCTCTGTAAATGTTCATCTCTCGGTATCGCTGCTCCTGACCGTACGGTTCGCTCGCTGTATGTAAAGATGGAGTTCGTGACAGTCAGGCAAGACCGTCTCCATCGCCCCCCGGTGGCTAGTCGCAGCGTTGATGACACGTGCCCTGCGCCTCTAACTGGTCATAGACGGGGCAGTGACCTTAGAAAAGAGTTGAAACACAAATTTGCTTTTATCACGCTGAGTTTGTTTGGGTGTTGACTTTCCAGTAAATTTGATTTTAATGAGCTATTTAGAGAAATATAATTACGGACTGCTGAGGCAGGTTTTCGACTGGGTGAGCGCGTGTATTTCCTGACTCATGCTTCCAAATGTGTTCATGTGCAGGGTATTTTGGCTTCATGTCTGGGTGGTGAGAGGAAGTCATCCATCTTTACTGACAGACTGTTCTGTCGTGAAACACAGTGCAGATGTGGATATTTGCCAGACGGGAATCTGTCAAAATCTCTGTTAAGTTGGTGGAGTTGGTGTTTTTTACATTGATGTAATATAATATAAGGTAAATATATGTTTACTATAAATATATGCCGACATAAACAATCATTGACACTCGGAGCTGCATCAGTGGCACCAGAAACGGCTCCAGCGCTCCAGCGCTGATCCTGCAGCCTGTGTGAACGCTCAAATACCAGGGTGCGTGGAGCAGAGCTGCCGCGTTTGCGCCGTTGACTTGACAACACAGTTCTCTACCTTTAAGTGGTTCACCTCTGACCTCACAAAGGTCCAGCATCCACACAGGGTACACTGAAAGAGGAGGGGCTTCACTCTTTCCCATTAAAGCTGCTCACCGGTGCATGAAGTACAAAACAATCATAGTTCCACGTCTGTACGTCTGTGTGGTGCAGCCGTCCGAGCGAGCGCACTCTTCCACTCCTGCAGCTCGGCTGTGCAGCACATTCAGAATAAAAAGAAATATAAGTTGCAGTCTGGGCAAACGATGACCTCTGTCTGTGGCGGGGGGGGGGGGGGCAAACTCATTTAAGTTCAGGGGTCACATGCAGCCTTATTTGAGCTCAAGTGGGCGGGACCATTACAATCATACCAGGATAAACTATACACAACGGCAAATGTTTGACTGCAAAATACATTGAGTGTCTGTAAAGGCACACAACTTTAAGTCAAGGGTATTTCGAAATGATGAAATCATAAAGAAATAGAAAAAAACAAATACAAATCAATGTTTACACTTTGCAGAGTCTTCTTGCCGGCCGGATTGGACTCTTTGGTGGGCCAGTTCTGGCCTGCGGGCCATATGTTCGACAGCCCTTGTCTAAGGGAATGAGTCTTATCGGGCTGCATGGTACCAGTGGACTGACACAGAGGTTGCAGTACCTCTGTTTGTCCACTATATCTGCAAAGCTCAGCACACTCTCTTTGTGCAGTATTTACGTGCATGTGTTTTTGAAGGTTGAGTCAGTTTGAGGACTCGCAGTGTCCTTCAGTGCAGCTTTCATGATGGCAGGTGTGTGTTTGCCGTCTGGAGTGGGGAAAAATAAGCGTAAAAACCGCAGCGAAACTGGAGTATTTACCATCTTCTTTACCATGGCACGATGAAAGCTTCCAAAATGGAAAATAAAACTGAAAGTGATCTGTAAGTAGAGAGCGCAATTTACTTTGTCATTTGAATTGGAAGAGTCATTACACAAACACACACTCACACACACACATACACACACACACACACACACACAGAGCACAACCTGTGTAGATTGGTGAATGAAGAGACCAGTTATAGAAAATTGACTTGATTAGAGCTCAGGAGATCAGAGAGAATATCAGTATGATCTGTTATTTTTTAATCTTCTGTAGATGTGACAGGGATTCTGATTTATTTTTTTAATATGTGTTTTGTCAAATGAGATATCGGTGACCTCACCTACTGGACATGGGTGTGTTCAGCAGGGAGGACGTAAACCTGCTGCATGAGAGGTCATCGGGTTCATTTGCAGTGGCACAGAATAGTCTCCTTGTCCCTTTCTGGACAATTTCATTTTTTCACATTTACTAATATTCTGAGGAACATCATCAGGCCTTTTGAAGGACATGACATGTTGGTGTGGACTAATCTCCAAACTCTAACGGAGCAATTTAGCGTTCAGGGACATTTGGAATTAATAAAAATAATAATGAATATTGTTTCTCATTGTTCCACATATTATTTTATCTTATCTAAAAGAAATCATATGATTTTATTGTGTTTGTTTGAATAAAGGAGTATGTATCAAAAAGCAGGATACTGCGCAGGTTGGGTTCGACATTTCAATTACACCCCGGTTGAAGTGGATGTGTTTGAAATCTACAATATGTATTAATACAAGGACTCAGACTCAGATCCTATTCGGATGAAAAAAAAAATGATTAGATTTTGGTCCCTGAGAAGCAGAGAGAGGTCTAAAATCTACAGTGTGTGCTTTTCTCCCTGAGAATTGGTTTTGGATTTTGGGCTTTGAAGAAATAAAAGGAAAAAAAAATCCTGAATATGAACAGAAAAGGTCACGTGAGCGCCGAGCGGGCATTAATTACAGTAATAGTTCTCCACAATGGCAAATGACAGTCCTTAGTTCTCGATGAGGATCAGCGCTGTTAGAGCTGTGGAGAGACACTTGGCGCTGGGGAGCCATTGTGTGTCAGATATAATGGCTCTACACAGACTCGTTGCTCGGGGGATCAGGATCTACATAAGGCTTTCACCTTGGCATTTCTATCGCTTTGTATGTGTAACAAAAAAAAAATAAAAAATAAGGACTCTAATGGTGTGCACACGCACACAAAGGTGAAGTCCAGCAGCCTATTCAGTCCAAAGAGCGATATAACAGAGCCGTGCTCGCCTGTTAATAATGTCTATTCCAGATTTCTTACACAAGCTCAGACACACCCACCTCCGCTTACACAACAAATGCTTCTCACACGAGGACTGCAGAGCAGCTTTGATGGACAGGAGGTCTCACATCTGCTGGTCACAGAGTACATGAAGCCAGAAGGTCAGATTAAACGCTATATGGAACAAGCGCGGCAGCCCACACGCGCGTCTGTCCAGCATTCATATTCACCCTCTCACCGACCAACGCAGTGGACATACATCACCTCAGTGACAATATGTGTCCACTAGACGGATGGTTTCCTCTCTTTGTACCATGGATTTGCTCCATCTTCCCGTCTGTAAGGTCAATCCTGCGGGACGGTGAAGTTGAAGTAGCATGTTTCCCACTGCCATCATTTCGCAGTCACTCGTCGCCATCTTGCCCAATGCCTATTTCCGGTTACTTCCTGGTTCATCTTAAAACAAGCAAAGAGGCGGAATGCACACAAAGCTATGGGTGGGCCCACGGTGCTGTCGAATCACGCAGTACGTGTCAGGTGGGCACAGGTGTAAGTCACGAGGCCACGCCCTTAATTATGCACAATTTCAAACATCAAGAAAATTGAAATAAGCCAGTTAGAAAAGAAATCCCCCTCTCATCACAAGATGTTAAACAAGTTTCATTCACCTCGAAAGGTTTAACATGGGAGTCGATGGGGATTGACTCGCTTTTGGAGCCAGCCTCAAGTGGCCACCCTAGGAATTGCACCCTTTTTCCACTTCCCTGTTGCCTTCATCCCTCTGTGCCCGAGGTTGCCCCTTGATAAAAACACAAGTATGATTCCTTCATATTCCTTTGATACCAATAGAAATAGAAATAACTTCAATCCACAGCGATACATCTTTAGAGTAAAAATAGTCATTGAGATGGTGACAATGCTCCGCAGCAGTTCTGACCTCGACTTATCTATGTAAGTGACCTTATTGGTTATTGCAACAGATTTGTCAATGATTACTGACTCTCCACTTCAGGCTTTGCGCTCTGGGTTGAGAAGGTGAGTGAATGAACAGGTGAATAGCTCTTTGGGGGGCCGCAGTGTGTTCATTTACAAAATCACTAGCGAGGCCACAGTCGCAGGAGCGTTCCCCAACATTCTGAGATCCGGAGAAGCACTTCTCATTTTCTTCTATGCATTTACTTGGACAATGAAAGACAATTCCAATTGCTTCTGAGTCCAGCAGCTGATTATCGCTTGTCATTATTCAGTCACTGCACGTCACTTTTAAAGTCTCACACTGAAATGCTGCACCCGCAGAAGCTGCAGGAGCAAACTTTGCATTCATTTGAATAATGTCAGGAAAGAACCTCTCGACAGGAAGCACTGACAAATGGAGTAATTAAAAGCCTTTCAGTTTACACATGCACGCGTTGGTATTACTTTAAGACACCGGGAACCTTTGCTCCGATGCCTCTCCAGTCTCATCATATAGCCATTAGTCTTCAGAAATACATAATCAATACACATTAGAGTTAATGTGTTTTTTGTGGCATGCCATTAAATCTCCAAAAAGCAGTTTTATATTAATATATACGCTAGCACCAACAACAGAGACCCTGTGAGGAAGAGTGACTTTTAAGGAACCTCATTAACTATTCTTCCTCTTTGCCTTCGGAGAGTGCCTCACTCAGCTGAACTTGGGGAACACTTTCAAGTTCACCCTGCCGTTCGTGGCGTTGAATCTCAGCGAGCTCGTGTGAAAGATTAAGAGCAGAGCGGAATCATAATAAAGGTGACGGAGGAAGTCTCGCGGGACGTTCGCCTCCAGGCACACGCGGCAGACACATCGGACTTTTTAATGCAGAGACATTAATTCCCCCACCAGGCATTTTTCACACTGAATGCAGAGACAAAAAAGATGGTGCCTCTATTAGAGGAGGGGACATTTGCCAGAAATTGTAACCAAGTGTTTTAATTCTGTAATATAATCAAACAAAATCCGTTTGAATGGAAAAGTGGAGTTGTGTCATTTAAAAGGCAAAAAAAATAAAATAAATACAAAATCTATACAATTCCATTGATTGGTTTAACCATTAACAGACATATAATTCTGGAGTCCCCAAATATGCATTTTTGGAGCTGACACTGGCATTACAGAGAGTATTAACTTTCTGCTAATGATAATGGCAGATTTATATGCAAGTACAAAAATTGGTAATCACCCTTATATATCGAATCATAGGAACTACAACAGGAAACATAAACGTGCATAGTTCTGCATGATTGAATCTAATCAGGATTTTTATTGGCTGTGACATATTACACACAGCAGGTAACCACTGTTGTGATATTAGATATTCAAGGTATACTAGAATTCAAATTCTTTAAAAATTGGTTAAGTAAACATGTCAAAGTTGGCTCCTCCTCCCCCGTCCAACAACAGCAGTAAGACTTGGAGTGAGCACAACATACACTGCGAGCTATAGAACTGAGGGGACATTATATTTGTTATGGAAATGCTGATACTTTAACAAGTTAATAATATTGACCACCAGCGCCACAGACCATTGCACATCAAAGCAAACCCCTGATTCACTAGTTTTGTACACCGCTTTTGGCACTTTTGCCCACTCGGCATTTAGTCTCCAAATACTGTGAACGGGTGTCGTGTCTGACGCCACCTTCTGGTACCTGCCTGGTGAACCTATTTCATCATTTCCTGACTTCAGGGGAGGGGGCTGGGCTGTGATTGGCTGAAAGCTCCACAATAATCTGCCCCAACGTTGCTGCCAAGAAACGTCCCATACACGCAGAAACAATGAGATGATAATGAGGAAATACAGGCCGAGAGGCTCAGCGTCTCTGTGGAAACAACTAACAAACACTCTTGCTCATGTAAGGTACATGTAGACAAATAGATACAGAGACAAATGGAACCCATTAACTCAACATACGTACTAATTGCCCACTCGAACCTGTGAAGCATTCCAGCAACTACTCAAACCTCTCGGTCCAATCGCTGTTCCCATCCTTGCTGTGCTTTAAGTGAGGTAACCACATGCCATGCACATTCATGATGGTCAAAACAAACTGCTACACCGCCCACCGTTACTCACACTGGCAGCACCAAGTAAACAGTAGTGTACCGAGTTGTGTGGGCGGGCAGTTTAAAAGCTTGAGTTGAATTCAGTGTGGTTTTCTAAAATTAGGCGCCATGGAAAAGTTACTCATCAACGTCGTGCTCATTTGTTTACGCTCTATGTGACGTCATAAACGATGCTGTAGTGAGCGGACGGTTGATCAAAGTGGTAAACAGGGCAGCAGAAACGCAGCGGACGGGGTATCGCTACCACGGAGGCTAAAATACGTGGGTGCTAGCATGGCGTAGTTGGCTGGCGCATACCATGAGGTGCTGAGGAGTGAGGTTTGCTCTGACCCAAGCACCGCCGGATGGCCTCAATTCAATGTGTACGGGTGCTTGTGTGCACGTGCCACTCACCCCAGTGTCGTCATGGTGACAATGGTGTACCAGAAAGAAGCTGGGATGCTGGTGAACTTGCTGGAGCTGGAGCCCTTCTCGGCGTAGAACATGACGGTGGCGAAGATGATGATGGCCATGGTGAGGGAGAAGAGGAGGAAGCCCAGCTCCGAGGCGCAGCTCTTCAGCGTATAACCCAGGATGCGCAGACCCTGCGAGTGGCGGGAGAACTTGAAGATGCGGAACACGCGGAACACGCGCAGCGTCACGAAGGCCCCGCTCACGTCCTCGTTGTTGGTCATCACCAGGCCGATGTAGTACGGCAAGATGGCCACCACGTCGATGATGCTCATCACGGAGCGCATGAAGCGGTAGCGGCTGGGCGCGGCGAACAAGCGCAACAGGTACTCCACCGTGAAGATCATGACGCAGGCGGTGTCCATGCAGAAGAAGGCCACGGTGTAGCGCTCCCCACACGGCATGTCCTTCTGGTTGGCCGTGGAGCCGCAGGGAACCGTCTCCACCACGTTGGTGATGACCGAGATGGCGATGAAAAAGCCAGTGACGTAGTAGAAGACGAGGGCCATGGTGGAGGTGTGCGGGTTCTCGAAGGCTCGCCACATGGTCTCCCTGAAGTTCATGTTGGGCAGCTTCAGGTCCTTGTTCTCCTCCTGGTCGTCCTGCAGCCGCTCCAAGTTCTCCCTCTTCCTGTCCTTGTACTCTTCGTAGCAGCAGTCGCCGATGATCTCGGGGATGATGCCGAAGAAGGTGAGCTCCTCGTCGTAGGCCGAGATGCACTCGTGACGCGGGTAGTGGAGCTTCCCCGTCCGGTAGAAGTTGAGGATGCTCCGAAAAGCGTCCGGGTCCCGGTCGAAGAAGTACTCCTTGATCTCTTCGTTGTAAAAGAAGTCTTTCTCCGTGCTGCCCAGCAGCGTGTCCGGGTATCGGTCCAGGGTGGTTCTCCAGGTCTGAAAGCGTCGGCCGCTGACGTTGAGGACGATCAGCTCGTCCTGTCTCTTGCTGTTCTCTATCGGAGCAACGGGCATGGGGCAGTTGGCGACGGGCATCCAGCCAATGGCTGCTGCCCGGGCAAAGGGGAGCCATGCTGCTACTCCTGTTGCCATTGTGAAGTCTTCAGTGTGGTCTTCTTCGCCTTCCTTCACACACGGCTCTTCTTAAAATGAACTGGCATCTGAGAGAGAAAACAATGAGGGGGGGGGGAAAGATTATCAATTATCACGAGTCTGCAAAGAGAGGAGCATGAAAATGATCAGATTTCACTTTCGAATGAGTTCCCGGTTACGTTTCAGTCACTCCACCCTCCTTTTCCGTCCAGATCCCGCAGAACCTTCATCAAGAAATAGCTTCTCAGACGACCTCGGATCTCAGACCATTACTTCATCGTTATTATAGTCTATTCTATGAAGGGCACAATCTGGAATTGTTTTCAGATTATTATATTATGCAATGATTTCACTGGTCCGGCCCACTTGAGCTCAAATTGGGCTGAGGCCCCTCAACCAAAATGACTTTGACACCCCTTGTCAAAATCCCGCAGAGCAAAATGTCGTCACGAGTGCAACCGGCAAGGAACGCGAGGGTAAAGTCTAACGTCAAACACTTTGGCGCTCAGAGAAGCCCTACGGTTTATGATTTGCATTGATATCTGAAGCCTGCCACACTTTGTCTGAGACGCAGTGGATGCGCTTCTAAAACATTTTCAAAACGCTCTTCCCCCCCTCGCTTTCCAAACTCTGCCGAGCATTTCGGGAAGCTGTCATCAAGTCTTGAGGAAACAGCTTCTACGTGCAACAACTGAGGCATAGGAGCAGGAAGGAGTGACAGTAAAGTCCAACTTCAAACACTGTCACGCTCAGGGTGTCACCAAGAGAACCTCAATCATTTCGACTGATATCAAAAGCCTGCTTGGAATGAGACGCATTAGTGAACCAAATGAATCCTGTGATCTGGTGGCTGCACAGCTACAATGCAGATCCACAGTGTAACTTTACCATCATTGCAGCTGCGGAGGCTGCAGCCTCTGACCAGCGTGATCAGCACCGACCGTCTGGAACTGAAACAGACCTGTTGCATCACATTAAGGAGGTGACCTGCTCCACATGTTTCTATGGGGAAAAAAATAGCACGCCGCTCTTCGATGACTGTGACACAAACAAATGACTTGGAAATGCAACAGCATCACCTGGATTTTTTTTTTTTTATTTCCCTTTAGAATGAAGCCGCAAATGCTCTGCACCCTTTTCCAGTGCAAAAATAAACTTTCATCCACAATGAAATGTGCCATATTCTTAAAATCTCGTGGTTTTATTCTGAAAGAGACACGGAGACATCCAGTGAAACGCTCACCGATGAAAGTGGAGGAGGGAAACACAATCCCAGCTCTGCTTGATCGAAACTGAAGAGTTTTCCTTTCCTCAGTGGAGAGAAGTGATGGAGGTGGGATCCATCCAGCGCAGCGGCACCTCTCCTCCTGCCTCCCGGGTCGCTGTGACTCCCCTGCGCCGGGTGGAGCGCCTGATGGAGCAGCAGAGATGGAACCCGTCTGGTTCTCTCTCTCTCTCTCTCTCTCTCTCTCTCTGTACAGGGTTTGATCCCCCCGGACTGATTCTACATCCTGGCTCCCTCTTCTTCTTCTTCTTCTTCTTCTCCTTCTTCTCTTCTCTTTAGAAATATGATTTCCTCCTCCTCAGTGTTTGAGAAGTGTGATGCGCACGAGCAGAGGAGCTGCGCGTCTCTGCGCGGCACAATGCGCGTCTGTCGGACTGAGCCAGTGTCATCAGACCCCCCCCCCCCCCCCCCCCCCCCCACACACACACACACACACACACACACACACTTTGCCACCGCGTGTGAGACACACACGCACACGCACACGCACACGCACACGCACGCGCACACACACACACACACACACACACACACACACACACACACATACACATACACTTCAGCCACAGCAATACTGCACCACTGCAACGCTCACTCAAGCAGGAAATAGTCTGGTAATGGTTGGATATCACATTCTATACAATGACAGTGCACAAGCTTTATTGGAAATGACTATAATAATGGTCAAAAACTATATTAAAATGCTCACACACGCATAGTGATAGCGTTTGATAAAAGTGCCAGGTCGTTTGCTTAATTTAATCATTACTTATTATTTTTTTAAGTCGGAAATTAAGCTGATTCATTTGATTATGTATTTCAGTTTATGTGGGAAAATAGATTCTTAAACAATGATCTGTCAAAGAACTTGTAAGGTAAACAAAGGAACTCTAAGTAAAAAAAAAATATATATATATCTGTAAATGATCGTGCATTATAGTGTATGCAGGGGCGGAGCCAGGGGGTGGCCGGGGGGTGGCTACGGCCTTTGTAAATTAATCTTCACTCCTCTGCAGCTTTGCCAGCAATTCAACACCGCACCTCAAACAAGTAGTTCTCCACCAAGACAGAAGGTGGCGGTAGTACCGTCAACTTGAAGGTCAACCACCAGCACAACTGTGGAGGAAGACACTGTGGATGTGGTTCATATGTGCTGTGAGTGAAGGTGCCAATGAACGGTCACCGTCTGTCTAAGTAAATGCTGGAGTGACCGAGAAACAGCACTAGATCCACAGCAACCTGCCGTAAGTTAATAAGATATGCATTATTAGGCGACTTTCCAAAACTAGCTGTTTATAGCGACACCTGTGGCAGGGAGGTGACCTGCAGTCCGCAGTCCGTCACCTGTTTGCACTGTGATTGTTGTGCATGAGTGACCAGCGACATATTACATAAAAGAGTCAAAGAAATCCTAACCATTACCTCCACGTGGCCTTTGGATCGAGCCCCAGCGAGAGGAGGCGGAGCTCTAATGGCACTTTGCTGAGAAAGAACAATCTGAGTCACTTGACGTGATCACGGTTTCATAATGGCGATGAAGGTGAATTGCTTTAAACATGATCACCACACTCGCCCCTGCGAGGTATTCAAGGCAGGTCCTCCACTTCGACATGAAACACTTTCCTAACATGTTTTTAACTCATGGGGGATTTATTTTCTCTAAGGTGGCTAATCTCATTACACCAGCCATCAGCAAATACCTCCTTTAACACCTTCGAGGCTGGAGATCCTCGACAAGACACCGCAAACCGATTGAAATCTATTACCTCTCGAGAAGAATGACATCTTCATTCAGTTTCTGCCTTTTTTATTTTCCATTCCTTGGTGGCAAGTGTCACACAATCTCTGGTTTTCAGCACGAAGGTTGGACTCTCCATGCTCCACATAGGGACGTACTCATTTTCCACCTCGCTGCTTAAATAGCACACTCGAATTCTTGCACTGGCTCTGCATTGTGAGAAACGGAGACGCGATGTGCGATCTGTTCCTAACGTCTTCTTGGATGGTGGCTTTACCACAACACGCAGATTCAGAGAACACACCAGCAATGTCAGACCGAGGAGGTTTATTTTGGTGTCAAAGACCCACTCAATAACATGTGCATGCCCACCGCTCCAGCTCCTGTTTTCACTCTCTCCCTGAACCTTTCCACCATTCACAGATGGCACATTCCTGTTTCCATGCCAACTCCTAAAATGGCACCAACCCGTCATCAGTGAGTTCAAAGGACATGTTTACCTCTGTGGGGAGTGGGCTGGGGAAGCGTTTGGTTTTCTGCAGATCCACCGCTCCAGCTCCTGCTTTCACTCCCTGAAACGCTCTGTAGAGCTGCCGCCCCTCCCTCCCAGAAAAGCCCAGACTGCTCTACTGATAAAGGCGTTTCAGGAGCTACTGAAAAAAAATGGTGAGGAGAGCCCCCTCTGTTGGCGAGCGTAGGATTTGTTTGAACGAGAAACACCACGTGGCTTTCAGACACATCTCCCTGCCTTTCCATGCCAGTAGTTAATCACGTAAAAACATGGTCATTGGTATCTGAAGAACACTCGGCAGCACTGGGCCTCGACTTCTGCTCTCACAACTTCTCAGTGTGGATAAGTGGCGACAAAGCGTTTGAACAAACTCCGGCCGCAGTTGTTCAAAGACGTCTTCATGACTGAACCCGGAGGATTGATGTCACAGAGAGCCGCGCAGAGACTCGTCAGTGGCTCGTCCCCCGATGAGGTCCCACTTTAATCCCAAGCAGTGCGGTTTGTACACAGGCACCTCAGGGAACCTCTGAGGGCGGCACGAGGAGGGTCTTTGAATGGACGGCCTTGTGTGTGCATCGCCGTTCGAGGGGAGAGGGGGAGAGCGACGCTGTGTGGCCCGGGCGCAGAGACAGAGAGGCCATTGATGGACTCCAGTACGTTCAGATGCCCAGATGAAGTTGGGGCCACATCATTTGAAAGATTCATGAATCGAGTCCTTTGAACATTTTGCACGTTGCAGGGATTCTGCCACAACGGGTTTTGTTGTATCCGTGTCTCATCAAGCTGCAGAGAAGGAAAACGATTTTAGGTTCACCTCTTTTTTTGATTTTTGATTTTTTTTAAAGTGTGTCTTCTCTGTGCAGTGTTACCGCTTCCTCTTGATGCACGGATCCGGTGACGTGCAGCTTTCAAGACGGTACTCTGTAAACTCCACCATACGCTGCCTTCCCTCTGTATACACACACATTTGAAAGCAACATCAGCCCATGAATCTTAAAAAAGGGATGAATATTTCATGTCGCCCTCATCGTTTTCAGCAGATTTCTTCTTTTATATTCCGTTTTTTTTTTTTTTTAACATATCACCTCAATCTGCCAAATGCCAATATAGTCCTCTGGTTGTGCTGTGGATCATTGTTTCCACTCTCAGTCCTCCCTGTGACACGCACCAACCTCTAGGGTGGCAGCTGAAACACCCACATGCAATTCCTCACAATGCTTTGCATGATATAGTGACAGTATAGACTCTATGCTGTCACTATATCACTCTCTATACTATAGAGGGTCTCTGATATTCAAAACACAACTGATGCTATTAGTGCTTTCCACACGAATGGCATGGGAAGCAAATGTCAGATATACTTTTCAATGGCACCATCTTTAAAGGTGACATCGTGTCATGCTTTTTCTATAGTCTCCTGACCGTTCCTCCTCCTGTCTGTGCATGGGAATGTAGGAATATAGGTTTTGATTCCAGTCAAAAATACAAGTGTCCAATGGCAGCGGCTGCTGATGCAACTTTTGGCATCAGGTTTGGATTTTTTAAATCGCTTCCTACATCTGCCGAGCTGTCCAATCAGAGCAATCAGGGCACGGGATGACGATACTGCAGCATTTTGTGATTATCTGAGACTGTCAATCTGGTCCAGAAGTGACACTTATTAAAATGTATGACCTCAAAAACAAGTGAAAAATAAGTCATATTTAAAGGTGCAGTGTGTAGGATTGTGGTCATTTTTGTCACAATATCAGAAAACGATTACATACTGATATTTTTATGAATTTGTAATCCCCCCATTTTTCTCCATTTCCCTTAAATGATCCCATTAATGTATATTTACATGAGGAGCGGGTCCTCTCTACGGGGGCCGCCATCTTTTTGCAGTAGCCCAGAGTGGATGTGCTAAACATCTTCTGAGCTTTAATGACCACTGAGGGGTACTACTACTCCTTCTCCTGCATGAGGACATGGATACGACATGCAACTTCACCTCGAGATATCACTAAATGTTACACACTGCACCTTTAATACAGTTAACTTATGTCTCAAATAATACCCGATCCACTCGGGTTTCAGCATTTACGCATTTAGCATTTGAAGCATTTCTAAGGTTTCACAATCTGGCGAACGGGATGAAGACATGAGCAACTCCCCTGACTCTGACCTTTCCTGACAGTCTGAGGCCAAAGATTTACATTTTGATCGTTTCTGATTGAAATGCATGCACGCCCCTGTATGAAACCTGTGGAGAGCACACCAAAGAGTTTTAACTTTTTGGAGCCATACCTGATTTGCATAGCACTCAATGACGTCGCCAACATAGCCAACATGGCATTTTGTGGAAAATTGGTGACTACAAGCGAAGCCATGTCATGTAAATGATGGTTGTTGGATGAAACATGACAACAACAAAACATTTCCACCATTCACAGATGGCGTATTCCTGTTTCCATGCCAACTTCCAAAATGGCACCAACCTGTCATCAGCGAAGGACATGTTTACCTCTGTGCAGAGGGGCTGAGAAATCGTGCCGACTAATCACCTATAGTTTGCTCTCCAAACGTCCTTCCATTGTATTTCCAAATGACTGAATGACTTCATGAACGATGGAGAGTACCATGAACCCAACCTGCATTTTCTCAGCATATATAATGTTTCATGAGCGGCGGCTTTAAAGTCTCTAGGCTCACTCAATATGCAGCAACTGTATGAATTTCAGGCTTTTCCCTGTACTATACTTTCAAACAAATTTCATATTCCCTTTCAAAACCTCAACATGAAAAAGCAAACATATCGAACGGCTTCACGACTGACACTCCATCATGCTTCACTGTACTGATTTATTCGGGAAAACAACTCCTACTCCTGTAACCCATGACGATTCCAGATGCTTTAACATGGTGCAATGTTTCCAACAAGCCCCTGTCTAGTGTGTATTTGATATCATGAGCAGGAATGTTGCAAAGAAATATTATATATCCGCCCTATCTTCACAAACTGAAGAGGTTCAATTTGAAATTCAAGCACATTTCACTTCATTTTTAAAAAGGTACAGTGTGTAAGATTTGGTGACATCTACTGGTGAAGTTGCATGTTGTATCCATCATCTCACCCTCACCCTTCTGAGCATGCAGGAGAATCTTTGGTAGCCATCATTTGCCAACAAAGCTCAAAAGATGTTCATTATGTCCGCTCTGGGCAACTGTAAAAACATGGCGGCCCCCATAGGGAGACCTCATGTAAATATACATTAAAGGGCTCATTTAATGGTAATTGGGGGGAAAATGAAACATTTGAGTGATTAAAAATTCCTGAAAATGTCAGATTGTAGTAATATTTTGTGGCAAAAGTGACATGTGAAATATTACACACTGGACCTTTAATATTTACATGAGGAGGGGGTCCTCTGCATGGTTTTACAGTAGCCCAGAGTGGACACACTAGACATCTTTTGAGTGTTAATGACAACTGAAGTCGACCACAGGTTCTCCTACATGCTCAGAGGGGAGAGGGTGAGCCGATGCAACTCCACCACCAGATGGAGCCAAATCGTACGCACTGCACCTTTAAACATGAAGATCCTACGGTCTTACGGACAGCGATGGAGAGAGAGAGCTGTGGATGTGGCGCTGTAGAAAAGGGGAGTAAAGCTAATAAGGTGGGACGAGGGCCACAGGTGTCCTCCCAACAATTACAGGGCATGAATGGCTGAAGGAGCCGTGGGCCTGAGAGGCTGCGGGGGGGAAATTATACCAACAAAGGAGTGAGATGATAGAAGGGCGGCGGAGTCTGAAACACAGAGAGTATGAAAAATTACGAGTGTGCATCTTAATAGAGGGGAAAGGACCCAGGCCAAAGACGCGGTGTTTGTAGGTGTGGATGGAATGGGTTCGGATGAAAGGCAGCAGCCGCTCCGATAATGAAATTCACTCACAGCTCGAGCCTTTATCAGCCAAATATTACACAACTGCAGCGAGGGGTGACACGGAGTACGTGCGTGATCGCTTGGTGAGATTGTTGAAAAACAGAGACAGATGCAGGGTGGAGCTGCATCATCAGGCTGATGGTGGTGTAAAATGAAGCCCGCCACTCGCTCACACACACACACACACACACACACGCGCGCGCACACACACACACACACGGATGGCAGAGAAGGTACTTCGGCTTCCAACAGCAAAGTAACAGCCCACAAACCAATGTGAAATTCATGACAACAAGCGGCAGTCATTCAGATCAGACAGGTGTTTACACCCACTTAGGTGATGGAGAAACAGAACATGAATCCATAAAACGCAGGTGTGTTGAAAAAGTTATGGAACTAAATTATGCGAGAGAGTGGGAACGTTAGTGCACTTCAGATGTTTATGATACTCTCGCGTCTGTGCAACCATGTTTTTTTTTTTCTCATTTCGAATTGTGCGCATAAATGAGTGATCTACTTTCACCTCATATCATGTTAACAAACAATATAAAAATAAATGATTGCATACATGATGATTATATAAGACACAATAAGACTGGATATGAAATAATACGATACATTACAATTTGTTATGATAAAATAAAAATCCATATGATATGAAGAACAAGAAGATACAAAGATATGATACAGAACAACAGACATGATACTTATGATATATTTATGTATGTCATATATATGTTAAAGCAATCAGATCAATACAAGAGAATGAAAGGGTAATTGAATAAAACACTATAATACAATTTAGATTATGTTTATAATTAAG